>PVKM010029565.1:0-17722 GCA_004027735.1 Carollia perspicillata | reverse complement strand
CATGAATTTAGAAGATACTTTCTACCTTGGGAGTTCCATGTTTATATTTAGTGCTTTTTAAAAACCTTGTTCAGATATTTCAACTAACATAGTGAGACACCAACAAATAAAATAATTTAAATCAAAAACTCTATAGTTAGGTCCAAATCCACATTACTAGCATAAATCAGCTCCTCTAAAGGTCTCTATAGTTTTTTTTTTTCTTAATTTCATGAGTTCTCAGATACTGTTGCCAATATTCTTCCATTTTGTACTACTTTTTAAGCCAATTCTCCGTCCTTACATTTAGTGGAGTCATTCTCCAATGGAAATCACCCCTAACATCACACACAACCTCAGTGAGGCCTATGAGTCTTCACTAAGCTCCTCCTAGTTAAGGAAGCTTTGCTTGATTATGCAGAAAACATCTAAGACCAGGCCGAAACATTTAAAGATGCTTTTGTGAAAGCATAGAAGAAGCTTTCAGTGACTACCATTCCCTTATTTACTTCTGGATTCATTTTGTTGCCTTCCTGTTACAAGCTACATTCCAAAACCTCCTTGGCTCCCCAGCTTCCTGATCGATTTGTTCAATGGGAGTTATCTGTGATAGATTTGAGGGGAGCAAGGAGGGAAGAAAGGAAAATGAGAAGGATGAAAAGAAACCAAGTACATTTCTCACCATTTCTCTCTGCCTCCAGTAGTAGATCTAGCAGTGGCTTCATGTCATATCAGTGTCATTGGCTTTACCCTCCTGCAGCACAGGCCCTTGCAAGGTTGAACTGCTTTGGTTCAAGCTCAATCCCTGCCCTAAAATGGTGGCATCTTCTACTACTAATCTCTGAGTTGCAATTACTACCTATTTCTCTAACTCTCAGCCCTTCTACCACCCCGTGTAACCAATTTCTGTTTTTTTAGATTTTACTTATTTATGTTTTAGAGAGAGGGGAACGGAGGGAGAAAGAGAAGAAGAGGAACATCAATGTGTGGTTACCTCTTACATGCCCCCTACTGGGGACCTGGCTCACTACCCAGGCATGTGTCCTGACTGGGAATAGAACCAGCAACCCTTTGGTTCACAGGCCAGCACTCAATCCACTGAACCACAACAGCCAGGATTAAAATATTTTCTTTCTTTATTTTTAGAGAGAGGGGAAGGGAGGGAGAAAGAAAGGGAGAGAAACATCAAAATGTGGTTGCCTCTTGTGTACTCCTTTCTGGGGACCTGGCCTGCAACCCAGGCATGTGACCTGACTGGGAATCAAGTCAGCAACCTTTCAGTTCGCAGGTCAGCACTCAACCCACTGAGCCACACCAGCTAATTTCTTGAATTAAATTCTCTTGATTTGAAATATCTGACTTAGTCTGTATTTCCTAAGTAGACCTTCACTGATGTACAGTTCACTCTTCTTTGACAGTAATCACAATAAAATATAAATATTTCTAAAAACAGCTCCTCCATCCTTTGTATTCAAGCTCTGCATCTTATGTAAGCCATTGCTTGCTAACAGCTAGCACAATTTACAGGAATAGATACTACATTGGTCCAAGTCCAGATGTACAAAACAAATGTTTTTAATGAGCCTCATAATTTGCAAAGGCATAGTTTGTATTATAAAACAGAATAGTCATCTTAGTCTTAAACATCTGTTCTTCGATTACTTTACTTAATGCAGCTTTTCTCAATGGATAGAAACTTTCCTCATATGGGCATAATTAAGGGCTCACTCAAATGTGTTGTGTTCTAGATCCACCTCTAAAAGAAAATTACTCCTAAAATAAAATTTTATATCTATCCAAAAAAAAAAACCACAACTTAATGGCTATTTGTATCACCACAGTTTTTGCTCTGCCTCTTAAACAAAGCAACAAAATAAAAACAGCCTGTTGCAAACATATTTTTGTCAAGTCATATGTTTCTTTAAATGTTTTATTATTTCTGTATATTTTTTATTTCTTTATTTTTTTGTTGTTGTTCAGTTACAATTGTCCCCATTTTTTCCCCAATTCCTGTCCCCTATCCCACCCATCCCCCGCCTTCCACTTTCAATCCTCCCCCCCTTTGGCTTTGTCCATGTGTCCTTCATACATGTTCCTTGACTTGCCCCTTCCCCTTCTTCCTCCCCTTATCTCCCTTCCCCCTCCCCTCTGGTCACTGTCAGTGACATGTCCATGTAGAGATACATAGATATAGCTGAAGAAACTCTCTATTTATCATAATGATTTCAAAAAGATTAAAAAAATATTTGCAGTTATCATAGTAACCTGCCTTTATCTATTTCCTTTGTTATCATGATTTTGCATTCTCATTGTGTAGTTATAACCACACTTGGGGATAACTTGCAGGATGATTCACCACATCAGAAATCAACTAACTGAGGCATATCAAGGCCTTTTCAACATGATGAGCTATTTAAGCAATACACAGCATATATATTCTTATTGTGGTATTTTCTAAGTGTAAGAATTTGACTTGGTAAAGAAATGTTCACTTTTTATAGTAATTAATGTAACTGTTTTTCTTGGAGAACTAGCCCGTTAGGTGTATTATTGTCAATAACACTCCTAGAGAGGTTTTCCATCGTCTTCGCATTCCTTTTACCTTACTCTCTGCATGCTGTTTCTACACACAACCCTTCTCTCTCACACACGCCTTGATCTCATGGTTGGAGAGCTGTCTTACCATCTTCTCAGTGCACTCTGTTGACTCAGCCACTCTCAGACCTCAGCTGCAATGTACTCTTTTAAAAATATATTAGCTCCAAAAGGTGACAAACTGTAAAGTCATAAAATATTTCTTTATTATATTTACAGGACACAGAGAAGAAAACAGTACTTTTTTTCTTCTAAAATCCTTACCTCAAGGACATTGTCAGGTTTTGGTAATTCCATCATAAGTAGGCTAAAATATTAATTTGTTTAATTGGTAAGGTACCACTTAAAATAAGTGGTAATACTATGTAGTCAGGACTTTAAAGAAGCTTATGTTCTAGTTGCAACAGACGAAAATAAACAGGTAATAGAGCAATGTTACTTCAGAGAATAATAATTACTCTGAAAAAGGTTGTGAGATTCAATTCAGAATAACTGAAGGTATGATAAAAAAAAAGACAACTTAAGAGACATGCCGTCTCTGAAGAGTTCTCATTCAAGCTGAGGCAAGGAGTGAGAAAGCGCTAGCCATTCAACGGCCTGGGCAACTCGGGTTTTGTGATAGAGAAGAAAAGTTCGGAGTGACAGAGGAGCAGAATGAGTGCCAGGGTAATGAAGACGGCTCGAAAGGAGGATGTTGCACAGTAAAGAATCTAGCCAGTGGGCTGACGGCCGGCCCCACAGCTTTCAGGCTTGCGTAAACTGTTCGGACATTTTCCCTAACTTCCAGTGAAAGCCAGGAAAGGATTTTATCATGACAGTAATGTGACTTAATTTAAGTGAAAGACAGGAAACAGATTAAAAAGCTAATGATTGCAGAATTCTAGGTAAAATATCTGGAGATTGTACTACAGAGGTGACAATAACAAAGAGAAAAATGGATGAATTTATATTTTAGTTATGGAGTAAAATTTCTAGGTCTTATTCATGGATTGAAAGAGGGTTGTGAGCACCACTGAGGAAAACAATTGGTATATTACAGATAATAGCATTATTTGATCTTGTTCTCACTCTGTCTCTTGTATGTGCTTAATATTTTCATGTGCTCTCTCTCAATATCTATGCAAAATAGCCTCTCCCCAATAACCAATAAAGTAAATGTCCAAAAATATATTTATCCATTTTAAATTAACATGCATTTCCTGCACATTAAATTGTTTTCTTTTACATTATATAGCAACTTCTGATGCAAATCCAAATTGAGACCATAAACAAAAATAATAAAAATAAATTCCT
This sequence comes from Carollia perspicillata, assembly GCA_004027735.1. Classification (NCBI taxonomy): domain Eukaryota; kingdom Metazoa; phylum Chordata; class Mammalia; order Chiroptera; family Phyllostomidae; genus Carollia; species Carollia perspicillata. The sequence continues at coordinate 13,855 of PVKM010029565.1, read as the reverse complement.
ATCCAATAAAGTAATTATCTTAGTGAGATATTATTATGGCATTTTACAGAACATTTTTAAATTCAAAATTTTATACTCTCCACTAACACATCTTAGAAAACCAGTGGATGACAAATCTAGAAAAGTGTAATTAAGAATTTGACAAGATAAAATAAAACCAAATAGTTAATGAATCCAGAAATCTCTCTTTAAACTCTAAAACTTATTTGGTAGAAAATAAAATGAATAGACTTCATACAAATGCTTTAATGCAATTTGGTCTTAGGATTTGAGAAACAATTAACTAGATAAAAAATGGGACAGAGAATTAAACAAAGCAGTTCAAAGGAAGGTTTACCCAATGGAGTAATGAACATCTAGCCTTAAAAATGTACTTATACTAAAGGATGATAGCCAAAATGAATTCTAGCACATGGGTTGAAAATATATGTCAAAAATTCAGAGATAATACAAAGAAAACAGAAAGGCAGAAATAAAGAGATCACTATTTATAATGCCAAGTACAATAAAGCCTAAAGGTCAAAAGAGGGGAAAAGAGGCACAATTTGGAGCCATCATTACATTAGGAACTATAACGTTATTCAAGATTAGTTCTTTTAACAAAGATGCCTCTTTGTTTTTCTCTTTTACCGCATGCTTATATTCTCAAACCTACTGCTACATTACTAGCATCTTCTGCATTCACGTTATCCACTTCAGGGTTTCCCAAAATTTTTGACTCTCAATGTTCACAACAATATGTAGAACGTCAAAATTTTGTTACCTTATTTAGTTTATTTAATCATTTCCGTGAGGTGTATAAGATGGCCTTTTCCCTCCCCTGCATCTAGCTTTGATTAAGAAAAGATAAAAATTACATCTTTTAAAGTTCGGTATCCATAGGTCAATTCTACTTTGTCTTTATTTTTTGGTTCATGAATAGAAAATAAAATTGCCTTGACAATCTTGCTCTTAAAGAATGACTGCAATTTCTTTCTGAGAAAATGTGGAATAATTTTATGAAAAGGCAGAGAAATACTTGTGCTGCAGGTAGACAGGATAATGACTATGCAGCCCTCTTTTTCATTAATGCATTGTGATCATAGCATAATGTGAATATCTGAAACATTTCCCATGGCTTCGGAGGCATGGTGTTTATACACAGACCAAAGCAAAACATGTCATACATTCATCCATTTACCTATAATCACATATAATGGAGTGAAAAAAATGTATCTGAACAACTAACTGGCAATAATGTTCCTTTGAGAACAGGTTAAAATACATGGTAAGTAAACACACAAGTGAACAAACAAAAATCTGAAGTCTTTTGAACACATGCACTGGAAATCAAATCCTTTAGTCAGAGGACAAAAGGAGAAAATATAAAGTTCAACCACTCTACAGAAAAATGAACACAATTTTCTCAGTTTCTACTCCGTAACTTTAGATGAGTTATTTAATCTATCTGGATATGAGTTATCATTTGTGACATATATATAATTTTTGTACCAAACTCACAATATTGTGTGAGAAATAAATGTGAAAATAAAACAGAGCATTAAAATTAGGACCTGGCACAGAGTAAGTGCTCAATTAGTGTTAACTACCATTAGTGAACAAGGAGCACGCAGCCCTCTCCCCTCACTAACCTCCAAGAACTCCCAGAACAAACATGCTGAGCTAATTAGTATTCCTTTTGCAGATGGAAGACATCTTCACTGGGAGAAATAAACTGCCTCAGATAAAACACCTAAAGACACTTCCATTTTTGTTCTTTAAATATCATAGCCTTGCCCAACCATCCTTCCATCAAATTTGAGGTTGAAAAAGCACAGTAACACACGTGGTAATCCCCAACAGCTTTTCCATACATAGTTCTTAAACTATTGAGATAGCTAAGGAATCTCAAGCAGTTGATGAAAATAAAATCTAATAACAAAACAGAAAACAAAAGAAGCAAACTTTATAGTATATAAAGTTAGAGAAAGGAATCTTCAAAGGAATCTGAAGAGATAGCACCTCTTCAAAGGTGCTATCATTAATATAAGCTTTAAGAGCTGAAATGGCATTGCATCTATTAAAAAGAATAAGGTTCTACTATAAAAAAAGACATTTATAAAAATAGAGCATTGAAAATAAAAATATAACATCAAAAATTAAAATTCCATAGAAAGATTGGACAATAAAGGTGAGTCAATACAATAAAAAAGATGTAAAATGGTAGAATACTTGTAAGATAGAGAATATCTAGAAAGACTAAGGTTTAAATAATAAAAGTTATTTTTTAAAAGAAGAAATAGAATGCTAAAAATGTGGGGACATTGGCAGAATATTGTTTAATAAAATTTTCAGATGTGAGAAAGATTTCTGTGATGGTAAGAACTCAGTAAGTACCTAAGATTGTAACTAGAAGTGGATCCAAATAAAGGCATATCTTTGTGAATTTTTAAACATTAAGAATGATGAAGTAATTTTCACAGTTCAGAGAAAAAAATTAAAAGGAAAGGATCGGGGTGAATAAGACATCCTGATTGTGAACTACAACATTGGAAGGGAGAGAACACTATACTGATGCAGCAAACTTATCCTAAACAAAATTTTATGTCCACTGTAAATTTTAATTGAATAGGAGAATAGATTAAATACAGTTTCCCAAACTCAGTGTCTCAATAAATGCCTTCTATCCCAAATCTTTAATTGTTTAAGTTGGTATAGATAATTTAACACCCTCTCTCCTGTACTGCTGTTTATTCCAGGGTCTTAATTTAAGCTGTTGGAAATACCTTAGTTTAGTTTAGGAATTTCAGCTTTGTACACTAAGTATGGAACACCGTATCAGCCCAGATAAAAATTCCATTAGAGAATGCCCTACCCCTGTTGGACAGACAAACTGCCAGTGTAAAGGTTGTTATCAAACAGAATGGCTTACAATAGAAATTAATAGGCGTGGAAAGTGTTTAAAGAAAACTTGTGCATTGCAGCTAATTACCAAATAAAACAGTCAACATTCCATTTATCTAAACCATGAAATGTATAATGTGGTTTTCTGTTAAAAGGAGCACAGACATGCTTTGTAACTGCTTACACTTGTCATACCGCACCAATTATAATTCCAAAGTTCCTAAAAAAAACTTAGTGCTCCTTCCACTTGGAAAAAAAACAAAGCCAGAGTGAGAAATGAGTTTTATTCACAAAAACACATGAAGAGGGAGAGAGGGGAGACAGTCGCTTGGGATCCAACCTCATCCAGAGAGCTTTAATATCACATAGCTGTCTTATCCGTTTACTTCAGGACACCAAAATCATTTAGCCATCGACACTACAGTGGTGTCAGGAATATGCAGAACATCGCGTGAATCACTTCGAGATGCTTTTCTTTTCAAAAATGTTGTTTGAGTAATTGTTGGTAATTGGGCTCACTACCAACCAAGTGGTATAATAAACTAGATGATGTGTTAGAAAATAAAAAGGGAAAATTTCTTGAAATGTTCCTGATTTTTAGGCTCCCAGAAATCATAGTGTCTCATATAATAAGTGAGATAAGGGTTCATGACCAAGTCTTGTATTCAAAGTGGTAGAATCTGATGTTTTTTCCCAAAGTTTTTGGCATCATGGGATCTGTTCAACTCTTACCAGTGTCACTATATATCTGCACTGACACTATCCCAAAATAATATCTTTTGTCATGAATCATACAAAAATACATACAAACTAAATGTCTGAGGTTATGTAGTTTCAACAAACTAATAAGAGTAAATTTGAATGTATTTTTACATACAATATATTCTAATGTTTTAGCATATATGTTAAAAATGGTATCAGTTCATTGCTGAAAATTTATTTTTTATCTCAACATTATAACTCTATCACACTTGGAAAGTCTATCAGTATATCTTTTCACTAAGGATCTTTTAACTTTCAATGTTTTATTTGAAATTAAAACTAAGACAATGATTGATTCTTACTAAGTGCTGACCATGTCAATTAAAAGAAACAAAAATACAGAACTTTACAGTGTTGATCATTTTAATTACTTATTTGAACATCAACTTTCATAATTGTTTCTCATATAACACTTTATTTGAGAATATAAATTATGTTCATGTCTACATAATATCAATTATGTCAATAACTAAGTTTAATTCACATTTTACCTCCCTTGTTTATGAATTGAGGGCATGGGACTAAACAGCCTACATTAATTTAAAATAAAGCATTTCTAATATTTTGCATTTAAGAAAAATATGAAAAGTGTTTCCAGTTCTGGTATGCTACATTCTTAGGGTATAAGCTCCCCAAATTCATCTTTTTCACTGATGACATCTAAAATCCCTGTATAAAATTTTTTAAAAGAGCAATTGTCTAGAAAGTTTAAAGAGGGAACAAAAGCAGACTGGATCGTGGAGGGGTGTCAAAGCTCCCACAGGAATACATTTTGCATTGTCGTAGCTGTTCGTGTTTTCCCTTTCATGATTTCACCTCAAGGATAGGACCTAGTTGCACAGGAGTGCAGCAGCACGGACAGAACAAGGCAGCAACAGTAATTCCATCTTTCCATAGAGAGGAACCAGAGAAAGGACCTTCTGCAGACCTAGGATACAGAGTAAATCCAGAAGGAGGAGAGCTGAAAGAGATACCAAAATTCTGTGTGTAAAACCATGCATGTACTAGCTGCACAGCATAGGACTGATGCAAACATGAGCACACGTCTCAGACTGACCTATGAACCAGGTGTGAGTGTGCAGACCAAAACCAACATAATAAAGGCTTTAGGCAGTAAAGGGAAGCAAACATAAAATTAAGAAAAAAGAAAGAAAATCAGTGAGAATTCTCACCAGTGAAAAAGAAACTAGAAGAAAAAAGTCCAATGGGAAATATGGATATGAATAACACAGTACACAGGGGAAGGCTACCTCACTGAATCGACTCAGTCAGAGCATGTGCACGACAGAAGAGCCAGTTGACTTTAAGTTGACCAGCAGAATTGTTGCCATTTGTACAATAGAGGAAATAAAAGATTGATAACAACAAATGGAAAACTATCTCATGGAAAACTATCAGAAAGTCTAACACATGTGCAATTAGACCCCCAAAATACAACGAGAAAGGATTAGGGGGAAATTATATATCTGTACATAGACATATATACATGTATTTACCTAGAGATATATACACATATATAAATACATATATACATGTGTGTATACACACAAAGCAAACACACATACATATACATAATTGAAATAAAGGCTGAAAACTTCATAAATATGGTAAAAGACACATATTTACAGATTCCAGAAGCTCAGGACAGCAAACATTATAAACTCAAAGAAAGCCACATTTAGACACAACACAATCAAACTGCAAAAAATAAAAGGAAAAGGATAACTCTTGAAAAAAACTAGAAAATGATGGAAAGTTACAAAAATTACAAATTCCTTATCAGATATGATTGTAGCTAGCAGACAGTGGAACAACATCTTCAAAGTGCTTGAATACAAGAACTGTCAATCTAGAATTTTATCCTTTAGACGTAAAATGGAAGTGGAGATATGGTCTGCTGAAGGAAACTCATTTATGGAAAACCTATTCTATCGGTAATGACAGTCCATCCAGAAAAAGGTAAATAACACCGGAAGTAAGGTTGGAACTTTAAGAATGAGGAGAGAGCAACAGAACTAGTGAAGAGCTAGGTAAAGATAAACGTCATTTTACCACTTATGTTCTTTGAAATACATATGAAGATTTAAAGTAAAAATTATAAGAACTTCTTATGGAGTTTTCAGTGCATGTGGATTTATATTTATAACCATAACATGAAAGTCAAGGGGAAGAAAAAAGACCTATATGTTTTCAAAGATTCTGTTTTCAAGATAGTTTAAAATTAACCCTTAGTAGACTGTGAAAGTTTATGTGTGTCTATTGAAATCTCTAGAGCAACCAGGGGAAAAAAAGTAAGTAGTTACAATGGAATAATAAAAAATATATACAACAGAAAAATAAAACAAATAGTAAATTCTAGGTCTAAATCTTAACCTACCATATTTATATTGAATATTACTATTTTTTAAAACTCCAATTTAATTGAAAAAATAAAGTAGAATAAAAAGCAAGACCCTATAATATGTTGCCTAAAAGAAGACACACTTAAATATAACTTAAGTGAATAACTTGAAAGTATGCAGATGAAATATAAAATTAAATTTTTTTAAATAGTGGCATTGCAGATTATATGATTCTATTAGAATTGAACCAAATACAAAAAACTTTTAAAAACCCTTTCTTTCCTTTTGAAGTTATAAGTTTGCCTCATGGCATAATGTGGGGTGGTACTAAAATGAAAACAAGAAGCCCTGACTGGTGTAGCTCAGTGGATTGAATGTGGGCTGCGAACCAAAGGGTCACTGGTTCGATTCCCAGTCAGGGCACATGCCTGGGTTGCAGGCCAGGTCACCAGTAGGGGGCATGCGAGAAGCAACCACACACTGATATTTCTCTCCCTCTCTTTCTCCTTCCCTCCCTCTCTCTAAAAATAAATAAATAAAATCTTTAAAAAAATGAAAGCAAGAAGTGAAAATCTCATATTGCCATGGTAGATATAGAAAGAGTAGGAAAGAGATCTACAATATACCCATTATTTGTTAATTAAAGCAGCATTTTATATTTTGATAGGGAAACAGAAAATTTTATATCCCAAAATGATTTTGTCAAACTCTCTGAATCAAAGTATAAAGATGAATAAGATATTGTGAGAAATTCAGGATAAATTTAAGTAAGTATAAATCCTAAAATAATTTTCACAGTGCAGAAGGTAATAGCCCTGATCTAACTAAAGTCAGTGAATTATTGAAAAAAAGTAGGGGCAGTTCATTTAAAATTAAGGAATGCATTCATCTGGTGATTTCAAATATGGTATTTAGTGCTAGAAATAGAATTGAATATACAAATCTGAATCTTCCATATGAGTCAAAACTACTGACTACATGAAATCAGAAAATGTAAAGAGAAATCACCAAAACTATTTTGAAAAGCTCAATAAGAGATATTGGTTTTCCAGAAGTAATTTAATGTAAAGCATGATTACATAAGTCATAAAGCTACCTTAAAGTTATCTTCAAGATGAAATTTGATATTGCCATGGACTTTGAAACTTAAACAATTGATAAAAATTTATTGAAGCCAAAGGCTAAAGCAATGGGCACATATATTTCAGATTTAAAAAAGGCAGCCAAGCTTGGAGATGTGCCCTTACAGTGTGGCCGAATTGATAGATGTGTTATAAATTTCTCAAGAGCCATGCTAGAACAAATGAATTGAGAAAATGATCTTAAGCTCGCAATTTTCTTTAAATGTGTTTGATAAAATTGGCAGCGGGGATGAGAGTAATTTGGCCATCCATGTTCTTTCCCCCTTTAATTATAAAGATAATAACTCTTGAATTATTTCCTTAACACAGTAGGAGCTGGTAAAATGTTCAGGGGGAAATTTTCAAAAAGAGACGTGTTGCCTATGTTTGGTTGTTACTCTGCGACATGTTATTGACTAGGAAAAGATGTGTGGATGCGTGCCAAATTTGGGACAAGACATTTGTGGCGGAGCATCAGTTCCACTTTAGCAAATGTAGGTTTCAAGTAGACAGTCTCATGTATTGGTCTGGTTGCCATGGCTTAAGGCACCAAATTTGGAGAATGGGGAATTTAAAGACTAAGTCCACTGGAATGAAGGAATTACAAAATTTAAAATTCATTAATGAAGAAAAAGTGAAGGAGACTAAAGCCACACCCACAGAAAGCTAGAAGAGAACCAGAAGACTGTGGCATCACAGAAGCAAAATGAAGGATTTATGATGAAAGATATGGTGGCCTAAAGCCAGGTTTCAGTGTCTCCTTTATTCAAATAGAATAGTGATGTAAATAACTAATTGATAATACATAGAAAAAACACATCAGCAATGACCAAAGGGGATAGGTTGACCAGGAAAGAAAATGAAACAATAGATGAGATAAAATTATCTAATAATATCCAAAGCTAGGTTTCAACAACCCCATATTGCTATTAAGTCTGATTTCCACAGAAACATCGTATAGGGAGAAGTGGATGTACAAATGCCATGAATATTTCATTATTTTATGAGTATATAGTACTTAAGGTTAAGGAGAAAATTACTAGAAGAATTAAAACTAATAATAGAGAAAAATTAAGCAATGAAGGAAAAGCTGAGAAGAAAATATACCTGTGATAACACTAATATATAAAAATATTAAGATAGCTATTAAAAACATTAATGTGATAAGCCGTTTTCCTAACAAGCTACCATTTAACTGGGGAAAATTAGGAAAAGGAAACAATTATTTACAGTTTTTGAGGTTTTAAAGTCTCTGGAAAAGGACGTATAGCAAATAAAGAAACATTCATTCAAGAAAACCTACTAACTTTCAGGGAAAAGTGGGATTTGTGGCATTAGTGTCACAATCTTCAGAGAGTATTTTTTTTTTAGGGAGTGGAATTTTCTATTAGGATCAGGTTCAGAACACCGGAGAATGCTTTCTGGTGGCGGTTAAGCTCATTCACCTGGCTTCGAAAATGTCTCTGTCTCCTGCCTCATATCTGGGAGTTTCCCCAGCTCGGCAAGTTCACATGGGTTTTCCTATTTCAACCAAAAGGATGTCTAGTCCTGACTTTGAGGTCTGACTCTTACAATACATACCCAGTTTCTCCATTTCTACTCTGGTCATCCTCTCAGCCATCGTTTGGGTTCCTGTGGTACCCACAGGATTCCTGTGGGTTCCCGATGGTTAATTCTGGGCCTGCTGGCCCAGGGTTCCTGTGGGTTCCCGATGGTTAATTCTGGGCCTGCTGGCCAGATTGAAATTCAAGAAAACTGGGTTCTAGTGCTCATTCTCTAGGACTGGCTTTTGCTGCCACAGGATATTTGAATAACGACGTGGCTCCTCTCCTCTATAACATGAGTGGTTGGATGTAAATTTCTAAATTTAAAATTCAAAAAATCTATCACTTGAAAAATTCAATGAGAGTATTGTGCCAAATTAATTTATTAAGGATACTGCTGAATGTAAAACTGAGCTTCTACTGGAGTATTTTCAAGTAGATTTAATTTGTGCATTTTAAGGTGTGTAGCTAGCTAAACTTTCCTCTGAAATTTTTCACTCTGTTCAATGATTTAATATACTTTACCTCTAACTTTACTTGCTAACTGATAACAAATCATCCTAATTAGCATGTAAGTCAAGATGGTTGTATTCTTTTTATTATTTTTGCGTGTGAAGTTGCTTTGAACACTGACAACTTTTACACATATGCTTTCTTATTTTCACTCATTACATACTTCCAATATGAGCAACGATGCTATAAAGATTATTTTGCTAATGAATCAATATAAGAAATGTTGCCAACTTACATCTAACTCAGTGATTCTAAATTTCCTTTTATTGAATAGCGTCAAAAATGTTGTTACTTTTTAAATAGTCCCTCTGAATCCATTTTGCTTCACTTGTTACTGTTTCAGAATCTTTTTCATATGAATGTATAAATGCCAGGCAGTTATTTTTAATAGATTATTCATTTTACATGAAATGTATAGCTATTTACTCTCCATAAGTTCAAACTACCATGGTCATCACAGACTAAGATATTTATGCAGATATTAAAATGTTTTCTCATATTTGCAAGTGGAATCTGAAATAAATATAATTTCTGTTTTTTATTATTTTTTGCTAACATTCCTTACAACATGAAACTCAAATAAACAGGCAGCATATAAAACTGAAGCTTCTCTTGCTGCCATTTATTTTTAATGATACACACATCCATGAATCTTATAATTATACACTTAGGAAGAATCAACCAATTTTCACTCAGAGAAAAGCATATCTGAAGAGAACATCAATCCATATCCGTTTAGAATTTTTCTCCTTTTAAGTCAGGAGATCAACTATGAAAATCAAACTTGAAAAATCACTGAAGTCTTGACAAATTGAAAACTGATAACTTGTTGTATTCCACATAATGAAATGTATATATTGGATTTAGGTTCTGAGTTTAATGCACATTTAAACTACATTTTTGCCCTTTAAAAATAAATATGAAACATAAGGTCTTTTCAGTAAGTAAACAGAATAGTTACTATCAAATTTTATATTTATGGAATTGAATAACCTGTATCACACTCAAAATCATTCACTTGGGAATGATAAAAATATATTGAAATATTTTGTCATAGCTTGTCAATATTCGTAATGAATTCTAACCTCGTACTCTTTCAGTATTTCTTATTCTATTCTCGCAAGTTTTTGTTTTATTACTAAGTGATGTAAAGGTTTGAACAACAACATTGTAGCTGAAATCTAAGGAGGAGAGTTGTTTGGATAAAAGCAACCAATTCAAAAAGTCAGAAGATGGGAAAATCAGTAAGTAGTTATATGATGAGATGGGCCTTAATGTAACACACTCTGAGAATTTTTAAACAAACACCTTAATCGGTTGGTTAACATTATTTCCTTGGCTGATGTCATGAAACCTGAACATGTCAGCGGTAATACCGATGCTCCCTTTGACAACATTCAGCTAGTTTCCAACAAAGCCATTGTAGACCAGGATCCGAGTTATTCTGCCAAAATATTAACACATTCCTTCTTCCTGAGAAGGTACATGTCTTTGAAAGTAGTTTAAACATCTTTAAAAAATAGTTGACCATTATTTGAGACAATTATCTAAACTAAACAATTGGTTGGTTTCTTTCATGATTTTTTTGTAATAAAGGCAAATTTTAGAATCTCAATGACTTTGTCTGAAATGTCTCTTTTAGTCAAAGTCATAACTAATACTCTTTAAAATGATTTTTCTGGCTTCTTTCGTGGTATAACTCTTTTACTCATAGATGTTCTTTATCTTTTATTCTCCAAAATTATTGTTTAAAAAGTGACACAGGAACAATTAAATTAATGGACATAGTTCCTGAGAGTTTTTGGAATTTTAATAGGTGACAAAATCATCTATTAAAAATTATATTCTGAACCAAATGAAAGATAATCAGGAGTCCATCAGATGGAGAGCAAAAAGCTAGGAAGTTTTGTTCATGGTAGTGTGGTTTTAGAATGTAGCTGAGGTGTGCAGCAAAACCGGGCTGGTTCATGCTGAACACATCAGTCACAGACTTTTCCATGCAGTCTCGCTCTAACCAATTAAAGGCTTTCTGCTAAGAGTAGGGCCCTTTATCTACTAAGTTTAATGCAAGCCTGAGAGGAACCAAGATTTGCAGACCAACAAATCCCCAATAACAGAGGATTTGAGTCATATTGTCTGTGAAACTTGGATTATCCTCACTGATGAGGTAAGTCAGCACCTGAAAGAACAGAATCCAAGAGTCTGATGAACAGATTTCCCCCAACTTGGAAGTAGTGATGAGAAAGGAAAACAGGGTAGCCCCTCAAAAAGCCTCAGTTGTGTTTTTTTAATCCACTGTGCTCAATCATTAAATCCCCGAAGAGGATGATTCATTCTATTGGGACAGAGAAAGAAGGACCCCAAAAAGAAAAACTGCTCCTTTACAAATGCTCATGAAAAATCTAAGGTCCTGAAATGGGTTATACGAGCACACTAACTTAGCTTCAAGGACATTCTGTATCCAAGTCTGAAACTTTATTCCTCCTTTTACTTTCCATTCTAATGTTCTTCTAGCCCTGTTTTTCAAAAGCCCTGCAATGAGATAAAACAACTTCACAAAGATATTCTAGTATAATGCTCCAATAATGTTACCCTACATGTGAATTAACTACTTTCTATAATCAAGATTTCATGGAGAAATTACAACCACAAATTAAATTCTCTTGAAAATTAGAAGCCAAACAAATTGAAGTACAATGATGAATTCTTTTTTCATGTTGATTTAACATTAAAAAATAAATCCCCAAATGTAACCTAATTTATTAATAACGTATTTGTCTTCTAGAAAGATTACCGAGGATTAAGTATCAATGCTCTGATCTTTTTGTGCAACTGCCGCCAAAGCGGTCTCTGATAGCAATGTGGTTCAGTAGAGCTTCAAGAGTAGTATTATTCCAATAGTAAGACACAATATATGCACTATTAAAGAACATATACTGATAAAGGACACAGGGTTACCCGTAACTGAAACTACATGCATTGAATTTAGAAAGCAAGCCAATCTCCAGAGCCTAGAGCACGTGTGTTACAGGGTTGCATGAGCAGGATCCGCTGCTTAGTGATTTTAGCTTTGGCATTATGCTGTTCGTCAAAACTCCTTAGCTAGAATCTATCTTTATGGTGTGTGTGAGTGCATATGTGGGGGGAAGGCAAGCATTCAGAGAGTACATTAGAATCACTGCCACTTTCTTTTAGAGTTCAGACATTTATTACAGAGTCAGCTTCAGTCACAAGACCTTAACTGAGTTGTATTTCATTTTCTTTTTAGTACATTCAAAATTCTTAAATTCTTTTTCCATTTAAGCCTTGTGCTTCTGGAAATCAAGTGTTGTGTAATCTCTCTGTTTGTTTTAGCTTAAGAACTATCCTCAGGGATTTCTTGAACTGAATCTTCTATGTTGTTTGTGAAGCTTATGGCCAAGAGTCATAAGGAAGACCAACATTCCAGCCATGTGCTTTTCAAAATAGTATAATTTGGGACTCCAGAGACATGGTCATTATTGTGTAATCAATATAAAACCTAATTAACTGTAGGTCATGTAGTATGGTATGAATGTTGAGCCCATGAACAAGCCACAGAAATCCAAAGTCATCTCATGCAGTGTCCACTCTTGTCCCTGAATGCAGAACACAATATGTGAAGGAAATCTAAGCAATGTGAATCTAGATGCTCCCCAGTGTTCTGCTTCTCAGGCAGAAGTCAGGTGCCCTGATGTCCCATCATGTGGGTACAGCTATTAATAGAGGAAAACAGATTATGTTGGCCAATGCCTATCAAAAACTCTCTCTTCCAAACTTATCCTCGCTTACAAAATAGTCCATCCTATACTTGTTCAATTTAAGATCAGCCTACAATAGCCTGTATCACAAGGCCCAGAGCCTGTGCTTTGAGTTTTTTTCCAATTAATTCTATCCTAATGCAGTTTTCTCTTTATAAAAATGAACACATATAAAAAGAACTGTAAGTTATAGGGAACTGCCAACATCAAAATTTTATGGGTTCCACTTGCTTAAGGAGTCAAGTTTAAGGCTACAGAAGTTAAAAGCCAACCTTGTGACCAAGAGAAGTCTTGTGGCACAATATAGGCCACTATAAACATTCCGAGCAAAACAAAACCATTGCCACTCTAACTACAGCAGATCCTCATTGCCTTTCATAGTTCAGTGTCACCAATGCTTGAAGTCATGCCAAGTCACTTTGATTCATGCAATTCTCCTCCTAAGTCAAAGTCCCTTGACTGATATACAAGTTACAAACACTTCACCTCTGATTTGAACTTCTCTAAACTGCAGGGCCTCCCTGCTGAAAAACTTGCCCTATACAACCCAAGGCTCCAAAGAACAGAACAAAAGTGAGATCAAAATAGCACATGTGATACTGTCTGGGTAGGAGGCAATTATGGACTTCTAGCAGTGAACTGTAGAATGAGACAGATAACCTGCCCAGACATGGTCATGCTGCGAACCTCCAGGTATCTCCCAATTAGACAGAGCCTTGACCTCTAAGCCTCTTTTGGCTGGGAGCAAATCAGAGGACCAGTCTCTGCAGGCAGGTGGCTTCACAGAACAGAGTAACTGATCATCTGTATCAGACTTAGAATAACACAACAATCATTTCACTTCCCTAGGGAAAAGTGAGTGGAGAGTGAGGCTGCAGAGAGGGAAGATGTTCTAAATGGAAGAAAATATC
>PVKM010029564.1:0-17639 GCA_004027735.1 Carollia perspicillata | reverse complement strand
CTAGTCTCCGACCACTAGTTTGCCTTCTGCATCTGGGGTCCTTCAGTTCTGTCTGATTGGAAGCCAAAGATTTCATGCTGACTCCACCTAGATCTCTCACAAGGTGAATTTTATTCATAAGAGGACTAGACGACTGGAAATAGAGGCGTCTTTGATAACGTGACATGTGTCAGGAAAGACAGCGAGGACAAGGGCGGCCGCGCGGGTTCTGGCTGTTCCTCACAGCATTCTGTCCCCAACTGAGGCCTCAGCCGGTGTTCTCTTTCTTTGTGACATAAACCACAACCCTTACCCTAACCCTGGGGGACCGTGTGTTTTTAAATAACTTTGCATCTTTAGATTTTGAAAAGATAATAAAGTATACATGCTATATGTTCTGTAATGACCCCAGAATCATCTTGTAATAGAACACAGTGTTTCTGCAGCAAAAGATAGAAATATTCACCTTTAATGGGTCACATAAATGCTATAAATAGTCTCAGATTTGTTTAGATTGGGTTTGGTTGCCACGTGAGTTTGGTCAAACCCAGATTTAAAAAAAACTTGTTTTTATGAGATTTTTTAGATTTAGAAATTTAAACAAGGGATCGGGGATTTGTATTTCTCCAACTATTTCAAGAATCTACATTTTCAGTTCTTACTAACTTCATGGGGTCATTTGTCCCATATATTATTAGCCTGAAATATACTCTTTCATACACTTCAGACGTTACCAGTAATCACTGTCCTCATTGATTTGCTCACCCCGTTCTGGTGACTTGGTGATTTTGTTATTTCTGGGTGTGGTAAGCTTTTCCAGGCTCACTTTTCTCTCTTGGCAAACAGCGCTGGGCGTCGTGCCTGGCACTCCGTACGCCTCCTTCGACTGCACGTGAGTGAGAGACCAACCCTGACTCGAGCAGGAGGGCAATTCTTAGGAGGACGTGCAATGGAAAGACCGGTTGAAGAACCGTGCTTGGAAGTGGCAGGGATAGGGAAGCTTTCACAGGGAGGTTAGGAGTATTGTACTGGGACTCCTCACCCCCACTCTCAAAATTCTGAGTCACTCCGCTGAAGATCGAGCCCCAGGCGAGTCTGAGTCACATGCCCACCACTAAGCTAGAGGGTGGCCTGACACTGATGGACACTTCCAGCAAAACTGAGTCATTCCCCCACAGGAAGTGGGGCTGCCCTTACAGGAACACAGGAGGTGCATTCTGATGGCCAAACAAAACAAACCTAACACGAGTCCTCTACACATTTCCAAATACTTTCAGAATGCTTTTCTTCATTCTTAGCTTTTTAGAGATATGCAAAGTCCTACTTTTTAGGCTGCCCTTGGACTAAACTTGCTTCACCCCCATGCAAAGGTTGGTCATTTTCCTCTAGATTTCTCTCAACATTTCACATCTTTCTTGGGCCCAAGGGCTGGAGATGCTGGAGATGCATAAAATAGAGATTTTAGGTGGTCTTGGTACAATGAATGAGCCGTTTTCTGAGTGATCTTTTGACAAGAAGTATTTCCTACCAAGACAGTTCTGGCAGAGGGAAGATGAATGATAGGGACCACGTCGTCCACGAGACATGCGAATACTGTGCCCAAAACCTGTGAAGGAATAACAAGCCTACGGACCACGAACCAAGAAAATGAAGAAGGCAAATGAATATGGTTTTTCCTCCCTCATTGACTGCTCAAAAATTATCAAAGGGATGTTATTAAGTTCCTTAAGCCCTGTGTTTCTTTACACAGCTTTGCAAATTGCCAGTGCTCTTTACAGGCGGGCACTGACATGTGTGTGCAACCGCAGAGTCAGGTGCCGGTAACGCACAGTTCTCACCTGGTACTCATACTCCGTGAAAGGCAGGAGTTCGGAATCCACGAACGAGCTTGCGCTTCCGTTATAGGTTAGAACTGGGTTTGGCTGTCCAGGCTGGGTTGCGATTTGTCTTCGGTACAACTCGTAGTACAAAATGCGTCCATTTGGCTGAAGTGGTCCCGTCCACAAAAGGGAAACCGTGGGCTGGAGCCCTCCTGGAGCCGACCGCACCTCCAGGTGTGGGGGAGGCTGCAAGGCAGGAGCTGTCTCGGGGGTCCGGGTGCGCGTCCAGTCACTGGACGCACACCCCAGCGAGGTGCAGGCCTGAACCCGCACTTCATACCTGCAGGACATGGGCAGAAATGACCCATTGTTGGCAAAGTAGATTTTCATTGGAAGAACCTTTAAAAGACTAAGAGTTTTGGGATAAAAAGGCACGTAAGTTCTTATTTATTCTCGTTGATGACTGACCCTTTTTTTAAAAAAGTAAATGAGTCGTATTTCCCTAAAAATTCCAGAACATTTCAATTAATGAATCAATTGACTGATTTTTAGACAGTGGGGAAGGGAGGGAGAAAAAGAGGGAGAGAAACATCAATGTGTGGTTGCTTCTTGCACACCCCACACTGGGGAACCTGGTCCACAACCCAGCCATGTGCCGTGACTGGGAATTGAACCAGCAACACTTTGGTTCACAGGCTGGTGCTCAATCCACAGCCACACCAGCCAAGGTGAACATTTTAAATTCTCCTAGATTTCCTAGGAGATCCTTCTCTAAGCAGGAGTACATGGAAGAAAGAAGCTTTCAAGATTCTGTCCTGCATGCGTGTTCTTTCAGTCTGCGGAAATGCCGAACGCAGCGACGAAGGAGGCAGGTCTCGAGGACTCGGAACCAGCTCTCGGCAGCCTTGGGTTCTCCCTAACCCTGCAGCTGGGGCTGAGAGGTTCCCCAGGCATGTTTCAGGGTCACGAAGGAACACCACGGGGTTCAGGCCTCCCAGGTAATAAATGCCCTCACTGATACCTGACATTCTACAACAGGCTCCCTCGCTCGACACAGACACCTTTCGGGGCCAAAGTTAACCCAGCCGCACACTAGATGATCCATCACTGAGACACCTTTATCACCATCCCGTTACACTCAACCAATCAATTATGTGATGTTTCTCCTGCCACTTGCCAAGGTCTATTTACATACCAGGGACTGTCCCCTTCCATCGAAAGGGGCTTTGGTCAGCTCTAAGTGCCTCTGGCTGCAAATGAGTGCGTTTTGCCTCTGTGCCCACGCTCCCCACCCCTGATTTTACGGCAACCCCAATTTGCCCCCAGGCATCTTTCTTTCGCCCTTTATTTCTTCTGGAGCCAGACTTTTTCTCTTCTATTTTCTGCCTTTTGTCTTTTTTCCTTGAGTCACAGCTTTCTGTCTCCCTTTCCCCTTCTTAGTTACACTTGTCTCTCTCTCTGTGATGCCTTCCCTTCCCCCTTTCTGTTCTTTCTCTCTCTTTTGTCTCATGCCCATCTCTACCTTGACGGGGCTGCCAGTGTAGCGGTAAACGAATGCACTGCTGTGTATAGATCTGCCCTCTAAGCGATTCTCTGAAGTCGCTTTTGATTTTCCACAACTGGGTTGTCTGTTTTCTGAGTCAACTGTGGTAGCTTGAAAATTCTGGGTCAGATTCCTGCTGCCACTCACGGGTTCCCCGTCTCCTCCTTCCTACTGGACAGTGGGGGTGGGGGCTGGGTGCCACAGGAGGTCACACTAATCAGGAAACATGAAAGTGCTGGGAAAACCCAAACCTACACGCATCCCGACTGCATACACAAGTGCCCTTCTGACTGAAATCAGTGATGCCGCATATTATCTTCAGCTACTGTGGACAATGAAGAGACATCCCTCTTCGCCATTAGTGGGATTGCTAGGTTTATGAGATATATCAAACTTTTTTTTCAGCCTGGGAAAAGTGTCCCTCTTACACCTGAAAACCCTCTTCTTCTCCAGGAATCTTTTTGAATAACAGTTTCAAAGAGCAGCTAGTTGACATGAGTTTTAAAGCGTGCAGGCACCAGCCAGGTAGAGGAGGCAAGCACACAGCACCCAGGGTCTGCAGCTAACTGGGCCCTTTTTTTGCCCTGAATCAGGGAAAAACAAAAGCCAACCTGCAGAGCCTATGGCTTCGCCATAGAAGATACTGGCAGAAGCTTTGATGACTGTTTAATATTTAACACAACCCCAAATAACTGTCATGAGTAGATGCAGAAGACGGTGAACGTGTCATTTAAACAGCACCGTGTAACAGACGTAATTACAGAAGGCTCTAATCTACACATGAGTAGATTACAATAATAGCCGGGTTTCACCAACGGTGGTTAGAAATCAAGTCAGCCTTTAAATTTTTTAAGTGGTTCTGTTCATTTTACTAAAATTTAAGCATAAAATGTCTTTTAGTACTCTTCTCTCTGGGGATGCAAGTGGCTTAAAATATGGTGGGGACAGCTCCTGAGCCCTTCTTTAAGCAACAGGAGGAGGCCTGGGGGGCAGGTTCCTGCACGTGGAGAGCATGACTGAGTTGGCGGAGAGCCCGGAGGGACCCCTGAGAAAACGTGAGCTGACCACTGGCCCTGTCCCAAGAAACCCTGAGGGCATGAAGACAGCTGCAAGGGACTCCTGACCTTCCTCACCAACGCTAAGGGCTTGAAGAAACAGAGTCAGAGGAGCGTCATGCTCTTTGGGAGAAGAGCCAGGTTCCAGGACAAGGGTGCCCCCAGAATTAATTTTGGGTCAGTCCAACCTGAGCTGGTAATACCTCTCACTCACTGGCACTTTGTAAAATTCTTTATAATAATACCTTAATTTCCCCTCACCCTATGTCCGTTGACACCACTGAGGCTCTCAGAATGGTCCAGAGGCCTATTTTCAAGAGGGACTAGGCTTAAGAAATGACCCCATCTCTGTGCTACTTTTTCCAGATTTGTGAGGTGCAGACATGGTGTGGTGGGAACTGACTATCCAAATGTCACCTGCACGAATTTTGCTCTCCAGAAGTTATGCAAGCAGGTGGTCGCTGGATGAGGATGTGGTCCATCCATTGTGAATGGTTAAGTGGATGGGGCCTGGGGACATCACACATCTGGCTATTAGCGTCTTCACCTGAACGGACCCAGGGCTCACGACACAGAAGGGACAGTGGCTTGCTCTCAACAAACCTACAGTGAGCTACTACCCACCTGCAAAACGGCTCCAGCTGGCTTACCACGAATGCCCGTGTACCAAATGAGTCGTGAGTTGCATTTATGTGTATGATTTTTGTTTCTCTTTCAAGCAGCTCACGGACAAAGAGGGTATAGCTGACGATGTGGCCATTGGTCCTCACTGGGGGGTCCCAGTTCACTAAGATCTCCTGAGGACCACGGGCCTGTAATTTTGGAGGTTCCATCCCTGAAGGCGCCGAGGGGCTGGTTCGATCTTTGATGAGTGGACTCAGAACACCCCCCTGGCTGTTGTTGGCAGTGACTGTGTAGCCATACTCCACGCCTGGGGTGAGAGTGAAGTCGTGGTATCGAGTTTCCAGGCCAGTGTAGACGATGGTTCCATCCCTCCTAAGTTCATAACATTGAATGTGGCCATTTGGGGTTCTTGGAGGTTTCCAGGTGATTTCAATGGACTCGGAGCCTGTGACTTGCAATTTTGGGGGGTCCATGTCCTGTGGCGGGGCCTCCATGGTCCAGGCAGATCCTGACACACTAGTTGCACAACCTCCACTTGTACAGGCTACCAGGGAGATGTTATATTGAGTGTGAGGCTGCAGGTGAGCAATCAGCAGGGACAGGCTCTGCCCAGCAAGGTGCTCCTGACCATCACACCTGAGTATGTATTCGGTGATCTTTCCATTTTGGACTGATGGCGGCGACCAAGATGCATTGATCTGAGTGGCACTGATGGCCCGCAGGGATGGAGGGCCAACCCCCACTGGAGCGGCCTCCGGAGTCACAGTACTGGTGGGCGAACTGGTGCGGCAGCCTCCGCTCGTGCAGGCTGTGACCGTGTACCTGTACGTGGAGAAAGGGAGCAGCTCTTCATCGGTGTAATTGAACGTCACCGCGTCGAAGCTGAGAGGGTAGAGCGCCCCGTTCTTCTGAAGCCGATAGGATTGGATGACGCCGTTAGGCTGCTCTGGAGGGACCCAGGTAATCAGCAGTTTTGGGGGGCTCAGAGATACATAGGCGATCTCGGGTGGGGAGAGGCCTTCGGGAGGCGCCGGCATGGTTCTCGCCGACGTCCACGAGCTACAGGTATGGCCTGCTGCGTTCCACGTGTGGATTTTATATTCGCACTGCATCCACGGCTGCAAACCGGTGTCGTTATACACAAAGGCATTCCTTTCAGTCCTATATTCCGTGAAAACGATGTCCCCATCGGCCTGGATGGTCTGGTTCCCCCAAGCTCTTCCCTCGAAGCATCTGCGAATCACTTCATAGCGAATTATCTTTCCATTTGGGTGAACGGGCCCAGGCCAGGTCAGCTCAACGCTGGTGGAGCCCGCAGCCTGGACGCGGGGAGGCGACTGAGCGTGGGGCGGGGCCTCGTCTGTGCGCACAGGCTGGGGCTCCGACCGCGCGCAGCCCGCCCGGGTGCAGGCCTCCAGCGTCAGCGTGTAGGCCGTGGACGGGGTCAGGCGCCGGAAGAGGAACTGGCGATGCAAGCCCGTGTACTCCAGGGTCCCGTCGCTGAAGACGTGGTACGTCTGCAGCGGGAAGAGAAGCAAAGGGAAGATGACCCGCAGGCTGGGATTTCTTGGTGCCACTATTGTCCCTTTAACCTCTCCCCACTGCTACTCCTTGTCTTGATGACCCCAACCTGGAAAGAGTAGTCCGATATTGATTTGGGGAATAAGATGCGAGCCCACAGAAAGGGGGCAATGTTTTTCTCTCTTATCATTTTCGGTTGGATATCACTTAGACGTGTATGTATCTACAAGCTAAGGGTCGCTGAATGCGATTCTTGGACATAAAAGAGTGCTCGTGGGGTTGCCTCCTATTTTTATCTTCTAGAAATAGGCAATAGTATTCAAATTCACTATCTGACAGGTACTAAGTACTTCCGGTTTCATCCCGGGTAGGTGGAGTCAGTCCTATCTACATTGTGTATCTCCCACGGCATTTACTGGGAAATGGTATTGCATGCTTCGCCGTCTGTACTAAGGTGCCAGGGCTGAAAGTGTGTGTGTGTGTGTGTGTGTAGGTACACATGCATGGACATATATACAAAAATACACAAACACACCTGGATGACTAGAATATGAAAATAATCACTCTCTTTCCTCTTGTAGTCCATGAAGGAATTGATCGTTCCTTCGGAGTGAGTAGTGCTGGACTTATTTTGCTCTGGGGGAAATCACCTGAATACCTATCATACAGGCATCGAGCAAGCTTTCATTCTCCACTGTTCACTGTTCACTGGGGAAAAACGAGCAGTGACCGAACTTGGATGTGGACGTTTTTAAGCAGCAGCCCCCATCCTCTGCCTGCGTCGGTGCACCTGCGAGGATGTGCCCCTGCGGATGGCCGTGACCCTCTAGGAAGGCGTCTCCAAGAGGAGCTGGCGTGCAAATCCTAATGCCTGGGAGGAAGGTCTGGGTTGACACCTCCCTGCTGCTGGTTCCCAGGAAAGCTTAACCTAGCCTGCAATTTTGGTAGCTTTAATGTTATTCAAGATGAAATAGCTTAGACTTCTGGAAACCTTGACACATTGAACTATGGTACTTTGGTGTGATTTTCTTGTTGGGGTCCACAGACCACACCCCTAGTGTATTTCCTGAAGCGCGCTTAGATTCAATGAACAATCTGGAATTCTCTGTGACTCCCTGGCCCCCGCCTGTTCACCTGGCAAATCTCTTAACTAGTGTTAAACTCAGTCTTCCCTCTGCACCTAAGCTCCTAACTAGGTTTGGTGAAAAACACGCAAGCATGCTGACTGGCCTCGCTTCAAATTTCTTACTGTAAATTTTAACTAGGCAATTGCCAATGGGTAGTTCCATTCTATTCCCCCACGTCTGCTCTCTCATTTTTCAAAGGGATGATTTCATATCTCCTTCTCTCCCCGCTAACCACCAACACCCCCTTCCCTTTGTCACAGGTGGTTGTGGATGTCACCATGTGTGGGACTGGGAAGAAAGAAGCTGTTTTGAAGACGTGTTCTCATGTGGTATGCTATCAGCTCCATGTCCATGTGGCTCTGGAGTTACACGATTCGCCTTCCTTCTGCTACAGGTGAACACTCTCTGCCCCTAGTGAGGCCACCTGAGCTCTGGATCCCACCCCTGCTTCCAACAGACTTCATTCCGTAATTATTCTCATCATCTCTCGTATCACAGCTTTCTTTCTCTCTACTGGGTCATTTCCATAAGGGGTTCAATGCACTCTCATATCTTTTATTGCTTTATAAAAAATATTTCTTAACACCACAGTTCCCTTTCTCTGCTTTTGTTTTCATCTGTCATTCTTTACAGAGTCATTGTCCATAGTCCCTAGCCTGCCACCCTCTCCCCAACCATCCCAACCCGGTTTCCCATCTCTTTGCTCCATCTCTTGTCAAGTCACAATGACATCCTCATGTCCAAATCCAAGGTCACGTCTCTGCCCTCATTTCACTTGATCTCTCAAGAGCCTCTGTCATATTTCTCTTCACTTTTTGGGACCACCCACTCATCCCCTTTTCCTTCTACCTTACTTGCCTGTTCTCAGTCTCCTTTGCTGACTACTCATCCTCCTCTTGACCCCCAAATCTCATCATCTCTAGTTACAGTCTCCCCATCCCTGAGCTCCTCCAGGCTCATGCCTTTAAACACCACTCATCTGTTAATAAATTCCCAATGTATCAATCATAGTGAAGAACTCTCGAGAGAGTCCTAGACTTGCACTTCTAACTGTCTACTTGCCTGCTCAAATCTGCACATCTTCCAACCCGACCTGCCCATTCAGTGACTTGAGGCCGAAATCCAGAAGACATTCTGAAGTATCACTTTTACTTCCTGTTTCACATCCAGTCCAGTAACAGATCTTCTCATCTCTACCTTGTGAATAGATCTCCAATCCACCTGTATTTCTCAGCCTTCACAACTCTACTCTGATTCATGCCACACTCAACTCTACCCTGAATTCTTTAACAGCTTCCACTGGTCTCCTTGTAGTCTGTTTTCTACATGGCAACTACAGTGATTTTGAAAAACATAAATTTGAGTCTGCTATTCCTTTGCCTACACCCTCTAGTAATTCTTCATCATCACAGAATTCATTCCAAACTCCTTATCGCAGCCCACAAGGATGGACACAATGCACCTCCTGTCCCCCGCCAAGCTCTTCCAGTGCCATGTGCTCTCCCTCCAGTGCCCCAGCCACCCTGGCTTCCTTCCCTTTGTTGGAGCACTCCAAGTTCAGTGTTGGCTTCAGGCCTTGCCGTCGCTGCTCACTTTGTCTGGAACATTTTGCTCTCCTATCTTCACATGACTGACTCTGTCTTGTCATTCAGGACTCAGCTCACATGTCAACTCAATTCAAATGATCATTCATTCTAGAGTAGCCTGAGCTGGCATAATTGCATTATTCTGTTTAATTTTCTTTATCGCATTCATCACATGGAAATTCGTTTGTTTATTTGTATCCTAGCTTTCTGCTTTTTGGTATGTACCCCCACATTTATGTTCACGCACAGACAAGGTCTACGGCAGCAGGGAACTTGCCTGTCTTATTCACTCCTGAATAAATGCCTCGCACTTAATAAAAATGCAATAAATATTTGGTGAAGTGGAAATTAAGGTACTGGGATATCATCCCTATTGTCTGTCCTGCCAGGAGGAGGCTGACTCGGGGACAGGGAGGAAACACTCGCAGGGACGAATGCGCTGATGATGGGTGTGAGGCAGGAACCTCTGTTCTCTGGTGGGACCCTTAGGGCTAGGGCTGGATTTTAAGGCCATGGAAGCTAAGGCTCCAGCCTCCTGCCCCACAGTAGGGAGACTCGGGCTCTGTCCCATGTAGGCAGGTTGGAAGAACGTGGCTTGCTTCTGTCATGTGTAGCAGGCCTGGAGCTTGGCAGAAGGTAGCCATTGTACTAAGCTGGGAGGTCTCTGCAGGGATGCCCATGAGGGTGGCCCTGGGCCTGAGAGCCCTAGTGACAGATCTAAGTCATTGCTGTAGGTGATTTCCTGCTGTCATCCCACTCACAGGGTTGTCAGGGAAGATTTATGCAAAGTCACAGCCTAGTCTTAACTGTTCTCTGTGGAATGCAAGGGGGCATCTTTGCCACCTTGAGCAGAGGGGAGGGAGGGACAGAGTGGCTACAGCAGCTGCAGGCTGGGGAATTCCACGGTCCTGACCCACAGAAGGAAGGATGAGGGTGTGAGTGGCAGCCCCGGGCCAGAGGGGACGAGAGGCAGAGGCAGTAACAGACTGACACATGGGCTGCCATCAGCCTTGGGGAAGAACATGGGAAAGGTAGAGGAGGGGCAGCTTTCATGTGGGTGATGATGGTTCAACCTCCTTTGGGCTCACAGGCAGGCGGCACAGGTGTGACATTACGAGACTGCTCCTTGTGGCCACATACGGAGGGCAAAGGTAGCAGACATGTTAGGGGGACTTCCTGTCTTACGCTTGGCAAGCTCTGCTTAAGGCTCAGCAGGATAATCAGGAGGCAGTTAAGAACACAGTCACTCAAAGTTCAGTTCTGGTGGGACGTCCTGGCTTCAGATCCCAGTTCAGTCATTTACAGGGTGGGCTTGGGCAGTGACACAGTCTCTATATGTCTCAGGAGGTTCAGCGGTGCCTACCCAGTAGGGTTGATGTGACGATCGAATGAGATGCTCCATGGGGAGCTTAAACAGGGCTGGGTTCGTAGAAAGCATAACACGTTGTGAGCTACTTCTCTCTGTTCTGTGATTAAGTGCCCAGAGAAGCTACCAAGGAGAATCACACCAACTGTGAAGGGAGTTTTCCCACTGTGACCTGAGGGCGCATCAGGGCCGCTCTGTTTATGGGGAGAACAGCAAACATGGTTTTGTGTTTGGGGAGGTTACCTTAATCACACCGTTGGCCCTCACAGGCTCCGACCACTGCAGTAACAAGGCCCGGCCGTTCTCTCTCTGTTGGATGGTAAAGTTGCTTAGTCCACTCGGGGAAGATTCTAGGGTTTGAACTGGAGTCCAAGGGCTCGAAGCTTCTCCTGCCTGGTTGGCAGCCACAACGCCAATGTGATACATTGTGAAGGGTTCTAACCCAAACAGGTGGTGGGCCTGATGGCTTGTTCCCTAAAGAAAAAGGGACAGGTTAGTTTTCTTTGGGAAACAGCTAACAAGAGCTGGAAAGTTTTTTCCTAAAACACATCGGTAATGGTGGCACAAATGTTGCAGCAGAGTTTTGAATTGTTAAGAAAACAATGTGTTTTTTTCCTTCTTCTTGACAACATGCTTGTGTGATTTCAGACACATTCCAAGTGTGGATCAGAAGGGATCCTTGCCTTTTCAGAGCCTGTAACCCAAAAGTTGTGATATATGAGGTCTGTCCAGAAGATATCCAGTTATGCAATATGAAAAAGAGAGGCATTTACTGAAGGAGATACAAGATACAATAAATATTGTACATAGGACAATGACACCTCAGTCTTCTTCACAGTCTCCTGGGGACCTCACACAGTCCTCCCAGTCATCATCAGCTGCCCTGTCATATTTTCCTGAATCTTTCGACAGTCTGAAATCTCTTCCCTTTCAAAGGTGATTTTAGATTTGGGAAAAGCCAGAAGTCACAGGCCATCAAATTTAGCCTGTAGGGAGGCTGAGTCACCTGGATGAGTTAATGTTTTGCCAAAAATTTCTGCACGAGATGTGATGCATGAGTAGGTGTGTTGTGGTGATGAAGCTGCCAACCACCAGTGGCCCACAGGGCACTGGCTGTGGCCTTCTAAATCATCCCAATGGTTTCCACAGAGGAATGTTCAAGCTTAACACAAAATGTGATGCAGATTCATTGCTCTACTAGCTCATTTTGAATGCAATGGCCACACAGTACACATGCTCACACAACGGCATCTACTGTCCCCACTGACTAGCACAGTGAAGTCCTCATTGTTCATGCATGCGCATTCAGGCCACTTTTGTTGGCTGCCATTTGTTCTATTAATAGAACAAATTGTTCTTGTTCTATTAATAATGGCTGGACTTTTTCTGGACAGATCTTGTATTACCTGAAAAGTTCTGTGATGCCTCAGAGACCACCCAGCTCACAGTGGAATTAGTGGAGACTTAACCTGAATGACTTTGATTCTCTTCAATTCCCCACGCTACTCGTTTGTATGTGAGATGCCCCTCATCATCTCCATCACCTCCCTCTCTCATTCTTTTGGTGTGTATTTATATCTTACAAACACAAGAGAATAATAACAGGACAGCTGGACTATTAAATGCAGAGACACCCTTAGAGAAGTCTCCTACTAATACAAATGTGAAAATACTGTCATTTGTTAACAACACCATAACTGAAACTATAAAACTCACTAAAAGTAATTGTTAGCTAGGCTTTGAGAATGTGATCTTTTTTGATATAAAAGAAAAAACACAGAATGGAAGAATTATTATTCTTTTCTGCTTGGAGAGCAACATTTAACATATTTTGCATAATTTAACTGGCGCTAAGAATCTTAATGTTTTGAAAGAGCCTGGGGTGCTCTTTCTACATCTGGCCTGGATAGATATGTGTTTACAGACGGGAATTATGTTTGCAAGTGGACCAGTAATGTGGGTACAGGGCCACACACACACACACACACACACACACAGATACTTTCTGTTGTGTGCCATATTCATGGATGTGGTGAACCCTGGGGATGTTTCGACTGGTTTAGTAGGATATTTATACTTAATGGTGTGTGAGCTTGATTAGATGTTTAAATGTGAAAATTGCCCTTTTTCCGGGTGAGCATGGAGGAGGACAAGGAGGTGAAGAAGTTATTTCTGAGAGTAGGTACCCAAGAGTACCAAAGTTATGTGTATGGAAATTCTCCTTAATGTGGAGGCATCCAAATTTCATTTTGAATAAAATCTAAAACAAAGTGCCAAAATCCAACTGCACCACCCCCCAAAAAATAGTTAGAACAAAACCCAAAACCTACAGTAGAAATATTTTGACATCGTTTCCTCACATTCTTTAAGTTTCAACTGTGTTAATGTTTCTTTTTTAAATCTTATTTTAACTGTTGTTCAAGTACAGTTTTCTGTCTTTTACTCCCATCCCAGTCCACCCCCCCAGTGCTCCCATCTCCCTCCCATTTCCATCCCCCTTAGTTTTTGTCCATGTGTTTCTTATTATGCATTAAACGCAAACAGAGAATATAATTTCCTTTACTTATTAGAAACTAGAAAAGTCAATTTTCCTGTTTCAATAAGTGCCATTATGTTACATACTAACTTCCTGAAATCATTTAATATTTAAACATTTGCTAAGTGACCAGACTCTGAAACAAATTTTACAGAAATACTAATTTCTCTTTTTTAAAATATTAAAAGTTCAATCATAAATATTTAAAACTTGTTTCTCCACAACATTGGATTGGTCCTTTAGATAAATACTGCACAGAACTCGAATGACCACAATGAATATTAAATCCGAAGATGCTACAAGTCCCGATTACAAACACTCTTTTCTGATAAATGATTCCCTTTCTGTGGAAATAGGGCAAACATGGACAAGATTAATAATGCAAAAAAGAAAAATTCTTTGTTCAGAGTATTCAGTAATAGATGCCAAAAAAGGCATAAGGTACAAAGCAAATAGTAATCACCTCTAACAGATTATCTCTGAAACAGGTAGACTGTTGGGGACATTTAGAGATAGCTTTTGTCATAAGAAACATGAAAAGCATGTGGGTTATAAAGCAAAAACATATGTACATTGTCAATAGCAGCACCTGCTCAATTACCGTTTATTTGGGAGCTGAGAGCTCCATCCAGCCCCTAGATGGCAATACTAGCAAACACTTCTGGTGGCATGAGTCGTTAATGATTAACCACCGGCATTTGGTCCCCCAGTGCAGGCCGGGCAACCATTACAAAAATAACACAACTGATTTCGTTACAGATTCTTTTAATGCACATTTATAGCTTCGATCCTTGAAAGCAGAGGTATTCCAAATGCCCTGGCCTCAAAACCTTCATCTCCTAATGTGGAGAGAAGGCCACCCGATCTCAAGTTCAAGTGCACCCCTGCCAGACACAGAAATGTTTAGAGGTCTGTCCCTACAAAAGGTGATTCCAACAGCTGTTTTGCTTAATTTGGTCTACTTCTTAAAAAAATACATAGAAACAATCAGACGTTGGAAATGTTAAGGAGAATTTTTTATATCATACATTTATACTGAGGACAAGTTCCCATATGAAGTTAATTTGTCATTTCTGAAGCACTAACACACGCACACCTTAAATGAATCTCGTTAACAGCCTGGCTTTTTGTCCATGTTTAGTAAAGGCCATATGAAAATTAAATCAAGAAACTTTTAAAATGGCAAAAACAACCCTTACCAATTTATTCTTTGACATTTTAGGAAACAATTTTTATTATTTGCTCCTGAGTGGATTTCCAGCACCTAAGTTCACTGTGTGCGAATCCTGCTGGAAACCACGGGCATAGCGCGTTCCGTGGACTGGGTCGTGTCTTGCTCTCTCAGTTATGTGTTACTTTCTTTACTTCAGAATATTCGCTTGAGCACTGACAGTCTTTAATGTTTTGGATTGAATTCCTCCCTCTGGAAACATCGCGTTCTACCTGCCTGACTTGTAAATCTCATCACTGAAATCAGTTTACTTCTTTTCTCTCTTCTGTTCCTCCCTTTCTGTCTTCCCCTGTGGAGATCGTCTTAATTCAATACACGTATTTCTTTCTCTTCTTGGTCATTATTTTGTTCACTCCACCCCCTTACTCTTATTTCCTACTGATTCTTTTGGTAGACACAGACCTCTCTCTCCGGTCCGTCAGTCTCTCTTGCTCTCTCTGTTATCCCTGATCTCTGGGCTTCTTCTTTATGTCCACACCCACATAATATTTATATTTTGCACTCTAGAAGTATATTAACTACTTTTGTTAGGCAGCAGATGAAAAGAATGTCTCAATAAAGGAAAACAGAAATAATCCTTTCTCCTCAACCTAGTATTTTCAACGAGACTCGGCTCTTTTTTCCTTTTTTAACTACTTTGCGTAAGGGTCAGGGTCTGGACACGAATCAGCGCGCCCTGTTCTGAGACATGCAGACAAGACAGACTCTCTAGAACAGCCTGCCAGGGGAGGTTCTGCTGGCAATTTGAGCTACATTTTAACCTCTCCTCTCTGCTCCTGGGGGCACATGAAACTACTTGGAGTCTTCAGCAGCCTGACAATTTTACACCATCTCCTCTGATTATTTTTGACGACTTGAAGTGCCCCCAAAGGTGGCCGTGGGGTCAATAGGTTTATGTAGGTTGAAAATGATCAAAAATTACCATTGATCTGTAGCTGTCAATAAAAGGCTGCATGGGGAGACTCTCTGCACAAATGTTTAAACTGCATAAAGCAACCTAACTTCGTCATCTCTGAGGCTATTGATCTGATGATCCAGCAGTTTCCAGAGCTTTCCCTCTGGTCTTTGTGGTGCATTTTCACTGAACCCACTTACCTTGGCCCTCAGGAATCTTTTCCCCCCGCCCCTCTCCTACTCTGAACCCCAACAGTGATGTACAGGCACTGATGTGCTCATCTGCAGAGTACTAGGTGTGTTTATTATGCTTGAAAAGTGCTCATCTTCCAGGTCACCAGCAACTTCATGGACCATCAGCTTGATGGGCTGGCTTCTGTCTCTGCCCCTTACCACTTGAAAGTGGCTGACTTGAGGCTTATAAACCCTGACCTGGTGGCAGGATTCCTTTCCCTCTGTAGTTCCTGTGCATGCCCAGACCTAGAGAGCACGTCACACCGATTCCTGCTTTACTGCACAGAGGGCGCTCCAGAGGAAACGAGGTTTCACATGTCGACTTCTGTCTTTCTTAGCGGCACCCCTAGATGCTGCTCCTTGGTTTTATAAGTTATAGTTTACCCTCTCATTATAAAATAACAGAGTGGTTATAGACAGGTTTCTGGGTTTGATTATAGATAAAACCCAAGAAGTAGGAAAAGATCTCTACCATTACCTAAAATCATGGCTTTGAACAGAGTACATCACTCGCCTCCATGACTGACAGACATTATCATACTGACAAGTCTACATAAAATATTTCTACTGATTCCTTGACAGCTAGATAATCTGAGGCACAGGTTGGGTAGGGCTGTCTTTCTTACTATTTATAATGTTAATGTTTGGGTTCCCCAAAGTTTGGTCAACCTATCTATATCTAGTACTTGATCCGTAACAATCAAATCCATCTTACTACCCCCTTAAAGAAGGATCTCTTTATTACTCACAGGCGAATATCAACCTTGAGCACTTATCCATGGTTATCTAGGTATGAGAAGTCCAAGTTTACAAAACATTAGCACCATCGGGAGGTGTCCTCCGATTTGGCAAGCACACTCACTTCGCCACTGCCTACGAACTTCCTGCGGGCGGGTCGAAGGCAGTGTTGGTTGATGGCGTGCACACACGTGCAGAGTAGCTCTACATTACAGGTCAGCTCCCAATGCAAGAAAGGCTGGAAAAAGTGCCCATTAGGTGCGCGATTTATTGTCTCCCACGAGTGAAAATTGTGTATGTGCCTGGTGGCACTGCTAGGTGGCATCACGGCTGCCACAATGGTCAGTGGAAACACGCAGTATTGTTGGCCAACAGCTCCATTCACTGTTTTACACACTTTTGAGCATCGGGCACGTACAGCATTCCACGACGTTGCCGCGGGAGACACAAGACGGGTATCAGGCTCCTGACTTGTAGGAGTCAATAACATATAGTGACCGGTTGTAATCCATGAATACAGATGCACGCAGTCGGGAGGGTGGCTAGCGCTACAGCTGAGTGCAGGGAAATACTGAGGGGGTTCTTCTGACCGGGAAGGGAGAGGCTGGGGGAAGCGTCACTGGCAGGTGGCATCCGACATAAGTCAAGAAGATACGCCGAAGCCCGTGGCCACACAGGAATAGCCGGCCTCGACGCTGACAGGAGTTGGACAGGTCTGAGAATCGTACTCTCAAGTTCTGGACTACATTTATTAAAAATCAGTGAGTAACGTTAGGCAAAAAAAATTTAAGAATTATGTGTAAAGAGCTCTACAATGCAATTTGAAGGAACAGTGAAGGAAGTTCAAAATTTTGCCCTGTTGCAGTTAAATCTGCCAAGAATTCATTCATCTGTTTGTCTGTTATTCCGCCAATAAGTATAGACTGTCGTATACATAGAAAGGGACAGAAGAGTATTTTCTTAGATTTAAAACATCTTTGATGAATGTTTCCTGTATTTTAAAATTTGTAATTATTCTTTAGACACAACTGCTTCTCTTTTGAGACCATTTGAGGTGGGATTATAACACTAACCCGAACGGAAGCCCATGATCCTGTCCTCAGTCCCGATCCCCTATCAGAGTCATGTCTACCTGGACTGCGTTTTATCCTGGCCGTGGGGACATGTTCGTGGGGAGCCACCTGCACCCTTGACGCTCAAACTGCCCTGCAGGCCTGTGAAACACCTGTCCGGCAGCCGGAACAGGTGAAGGATGCCACTGATGGTCAAATAGAAAACATCTCCCACTCAGGGTTCTAACTAATGTAAGAGGGCTGAATAGAAGAGATTTCAATAAAGTATAAAAGTTTATCCTCCCTTCCAGGAAGTCCCATGGACTAGTCAGA
>PVKM010029563.1:0-17689 GCA_004027735.1 Carollia perspicillata | reverse complement strand
AGAACCAGGCAGATCTTCAGGGGCTGTGCAGTCTCATGCCCCATTCTACTATGAGTATTAATAACAAGAGAGTCAAAACGAGATCAGCTCGTATTCACTGAACATTTTCTATGCACCAAGAACAGCATTTTATTTACATGCATTATCTTCTTTAAGTTCTGCAACAATTTCATGAACTAGGAGTTATTATTACTTCCATTGTAGATGAGGAAACTGAGCCATGGAGAAGTCTGTTTACTCACGGAAACAGCTAGTGAATGACAAAGCTGCCGTCTGAACTCACGCCTTCCTGACTCTGGGGCCTGAGCATTTCCGGGCAGTGGCTAGAGTAGAATCGTAAAGGGTGCCTGGCACATAGTGAAGGATCAATATGCTACAATCACTTAACAATAGTGACTGCCACCACTGTGCAGTAAATCTTTTTTTTTTTTTGGAGGGAAAAAACTGAGTCCCACAGAGGTGAAGCAAGGCTAGGACTGGAATCCACGTCTCAGCCTAATAATACTTCCCCTCCATCAAAATGCCTCTTACCTTTGGGGTTGGACTCAAGAATCCTAAATTCTGTTTGGCTCTGCAGCTAAGGGTAGTATCGTTTTAGGCAAATCCCTTAATTTTGCTGGGTCTCCTTACATATAGAAAAGACATAGTAGCTGTGAAGAGATTTCAACAAATTCAAAATCACCATAGTGAAATATTTTCTGTTTGTCCATTTTTTTAAATGTCTCCAGATCAACCATAGGCTAAATACAGAGAAATAGTGACCATGGCTTGAAAGTGCTAAGCAACAACTCTTTAATTTTAAATCATATGTATAATAGCAATGAATTAGTAGCATTAAAAAGGTCATTCAGTTTTATGGCTAAATCCATTCCATAAATAGTGTCTGTGTAATACTTTCTCAAAAATATTCAAATTACTGGTTATTTGTAATGTACTTTTGTAGTCAGGGAAAATATATTGTTTATAAACTGCGTAGGTTATTCTCAGGAACTTTTATTAAGCTAAGCCTCTTTATCTTGATAGTGCTTTGATAGCATTTATTTGAATATTACATAAGCATTGGTGTATTAGTTTGCTCACTTTACATTTATTTGGAAAATGTAGCAATAAGCATTTTGGATATTGTAAATTTGCAAAGAATAAAACCTACTTTGAAAACATCAAATATTTTGTTTCTATAATTTTGGAAAAGTGCTGCTTGCCAATTTGTGGTGCACAAAAGATGCTAATAATGAAAGCAATTTTTTTTTTGGTGACAAAGATCAGCATAATTACTGATCATAGAACTGTTCTTCAGCTGTATGTAGATGACATTTGTTTTTAAATTGCAATTCCACTGATTCCAGCCAGAATCCAATCTGGTATTTATTTCTTGAAATATGGTTATAATAGTCTGCCATTTCAATATTTGCTTTTTTTGAAGAAGTAGAATATGAACACTATTTTGCTAGTAAATTGACTTTTAAGTCAAAGACAACTTCTAAATTATAATTTTTTCTTCAATAGCAGCTTACATTTTGCTATTTTCATCGGTGACTTTTGATGCATTAATTTAAAAAAAACCATTTTGGCATCAGTAACAATTTGACCATTGAATTTCATTATGTTCTCAAATTCTTTTTTCTCTATAACTTTGGGCAAGTCAGTTCTTGTCTGAGCTCCAAATGCTCCATTTGTAATATGAAGAAATTAGATCAAAAACCACTTCAAACCTGGTAGGAAAAGCAGTAAACAGTGACTCAGCAGATCAGCGACAAACCCTAGTTCAGCTATGAGTGGAGTGAATTTGCCAAAGGGGTTTCCTCTCTCTGACTTTAGTTTCTGCATTTAGTTTCTGCATTATCTGCATTTAACTACTGAAGCTTGGAGAGAAAGGATTTCTTCTTAACTCTCTATGATGTGGGCTGACAAAGATTTTTTTCAGTGCCATTTCTTTCTTCCATCCACCCATACACCCACCCATGCATCCATGGATTTACGCATGCGTGCATGCATCCGCCTAAACCGTCTCATGTCGACTGACCATCTGCTGCAGGCCAGGGAGCGTTTCGTACCAGGGGCTAAGGGAGACATTGACATGAATGACACCTGCTCCACCTTCAAGTTAGCTGTTCCCGTGTGTTCCCATGCGTTGTCTCTGCAAATATGGATCTTAGCTGAGTTCATAATATCCAAAGCCATGAAATAAACCAGAATTACCTACTTCATGGGGGGTTCTACTGTTATTTGAAGATATTTATGTGGATACACATTCAGATTAAATTCAATGTTAAGAATATGATACAACAGTAATTGCTATAGACCAGTGAAGGAGACAAATATTTTAACAGAAAATTTACAATTCAGTATAATAGGCTGTGTATTTGTACTTTAGAATAGTGAAATTAAACACAAAATTATGCTGATTCTGCTTGCATTTGGTTGGGGTAAATGTGGTGGGCATGTTTCCCAAGTGTACATGGATGAGAAGACCTTTGTGGGGTCCCTGAAGTGGGGAGAGGGCAAAGAAGCTCCCTGCTATGTGTGTCCTCTTCTGGCTATATTCAAAGCATGTCCCCAAGCCCCAGGGATCTGTGGCTCTTGTTTGTAAGTAAGGGGTGCTTGTCTTCATTGATCACAAAGGCAGACATTTTTACTTTTCCTTTCTTAGCTGGTACATATTCTCATGAATGTATATGTGGATACTGGATTTAAATGATCTCAGGTTGGGAAAGTAATTTTATTTTTAAATCTCCATTTTTTCATTTGTAACATTGTTAGTATTGCTGACTGTAGTAATTGCTAATAGGATTATGGTGAACAATAAGTACTAGAGGTAAAGTTTCTGACACATAGGTATATTACATTCTTAATAAATGGTTACGATGATGGCGATGGTGAGGACGATGATGATATGCTACTGTGATTGTGTTTTTCCGTATTGGCCTCCCACACCCAAATGTTTGCTTCGTAAGGAAGGACAACGTTGTATTCTGATTTGTGTTCTCAGCACCCAGAACCATGTCCGGAACCAGGAGCGATTCTGCAATGCCCGCTAAGGGAGACTTGGCAACATCGAGACATTTTTGTTATCGCAGTTGGTGGGGGAGTCAGGGATGCAGTGGGGTGCTGCTACATGTTGTACAGTGCACGGGGTCGTCATCCCTCCGTAAGTAATTATTCAGTCCAAGGTGTCATTAGTGTGGAGGTTGCAAAACACTGGCTTAGAACAATTGTTCTAGCAATAGGTGTGCAAAAATCTTGTGGAATGTGTAATGCATATATCCAAATGAATATATGGATGGTTGAATATGGGGGTGGGTGTAGTTGGCCTCATACATGGTTAAAATGGTAGCAATTATGAACACTTGATGTAATCTGAATATATACCCGTAAACATGTCTTTAAATAGCACTAGAACTACTTCGTAAACCAGATCACTCATTTCGAGTTTATTATGTAGCTTTGAGTATTCACGAACTTAGCTATGACTCATATTTGCAGATCGCAATGTCTTAAGTAATAGCAACTAACATTTACTGAATGCTTACCACATGGCGCTTACTCTATTGCGTGTTTCACATGCATTATTGTCCTTAATCTTCCCAATCACCCTTAGTATCCCTCATTTATAAATGAGGAAACAAGGCTCAGAGAGGCTATTTGCCCATGATACTAAGTAGTAATTGAAGAAGCCAAGATTTTATCCTGTCTTTCTGACTCCAAGGCATGTTTGTTTAATCACTGCATTATTGCTTCCAGGCACAGTAAACTGAAAGGGTTGCTAATACCTAATTATGATCCTCACGTTATTTCAAGGATACTCATGACCATAACATAGCAGTAAGTGGTGGTCACAGGTGCTGCTACAGAGAAGGGTTTGAAAGATAAAATTTAATTTCCAAGTAATATTTTTAAATGTGATATTGAACTTCTACATAAAGATTCTTTATCTAATATCGAACAATATTTATGTATTTGATAGCTACTGATTTGCTGAATTTTCACTGCATGACAAATTCAGAAATGAATTATCAGCCAATAATTTGAATATATATTATATTTTTTCATACAACAGGACAAAACGAGGTGCAATGACTACAGAGAGACCCATTTCTTAGATCTATTGACATTTTCTGCCTATCTTTTTTCACAACTTTTATGCTTAGAAACATGTTTTCAAAGATTGATTCCAAATCGCTTCCTCTTTCAGGGTTAACGTGGCTTCCCTAGAATTTTAATTCGTTTTACCCTGAAGGATTGCAGAAACTGGCAAGCTTCCTGGGCCAACTATTTCTGTAAGAAAAACATGAAAATTACTGAAAGACTAGGGGACGTTATGTTGCTGTAAAGAGCTATAAGAAATCTTTTTTTTTCTTGCTGCTATAGGAAAGCGATGAACTAGGAAAGAGGTATGCTGTCCTGAACTATTGTCATTTCATCTTTGAAAAAGAAAACCTAGAAGCCTTTTGTGTGCCTTTGCTCAGGATATCAGTGTAGAGCGGGATGGCACCCATGCTTTTGGCTCCTAATTCTGCCTCTCTTTCATCTCCCTTCCTGTCCATCTGTCTGTCCATTCACAGTGCCATCCCACATACAGCCACACTGCCTGCTGCTGTAACAGTGCAGTGGTCATGACATCCGATGTCGGAATCCAGCTCTGCCAGTCACTAGCAATGCCCTTCTGCGTTCAGTGACTCATTGGACCGCAGCATTACTCAGTATTCTCATCTACAAGACAGGATGGCTTCCACCTGAAAGAGCTGCTACTACAATAAAATAAGAATGCACACAAAGGGTCGGGAGCAGCGCCTGATGCAAAGTCAAGGTGCAAGCAACTGATAGGATTAATCATGGTGAAGTAGAGGAGGGATTTAAGGAACAATTCCCATTGGGAAAAGCAACAAAGAAAGGGGGCAGTTTTCATATGGGGTGAAGGAGGGGATTTTTTACAGAGCCTCATCATTCGTTACCTGCAGCCCCCTTTTCTCCTTTTTCTCCTTTTCTGCCGTCTCTTCCATCTCTTCCTGGAAGGCCAATCCGACCGTGGGGCCCAGGGGAACCATTTGCTCCAGGGGGGCCTGGAGGCCCGGGTAAGCCAGGGATACTACAGATGTATTTCGGGGAGTAGTTCTCTCCTTTGAACTGATTACCCCGAGGTTGTCCACTTGCACAAATGGCAAAACTTGTAACATAGAGCAAGACAAACATCTTGGGCTCTGCAAGAAAAACACAAGACATAAATGCACCCTCTCAGGTGGGGCTTTTGGTGCAAATGAACATGAGAATGGGCATTTGCAACAAGTCTCTTCAGTGCTCACCTTTCCACAAAGGTAAGAAAACACTGTTCACCCTCATAATTCTGTTGAAAACTATCAACAAATCATTGGTGGAGAGCTCTCAGTGCCCTGCACAGGGTTGGCGGAGATGAAGGATTGATTTTAAAAATTTCAAACTAAATTCTTTTGTTGCATAGTTTTTGCAGGAACTATTGAAGGACTTTGCTAAACAATGTTTTCCTTTCACCAAAGTAATGAATTTTAAAAAAATTAAAGATGCAAATGAATAATATAAATACCAACATTACTCTCACTACCTGAGCATAATCCCTTCATGTTTTGAGATCTACATCCTTCCTGTCCTTTTTTCCTATGCCAAAGGAGAAAAGTGATATCATGTCATTCATGCTATTCTTCAACTTTTTTCACTTAGCAGTATATCATGAGCTCCTGCTCATGTCAAAAATTATTCATAACATTAAAATAACTGTTGGATTTGATTTGTCTCTACTCTCCTTTATGGACAGAATTCCCTACTATAGACAGTTCTTTTCAGTTTTCTGCCAATATATACACCATACTAGAATCCTTATATCTAATCTTTTCATGCATCCCTGGTTGTTTTCTCAGAATTTCTGGGCTTTTTAAAGCAGGATAAAGAAAGTGGCATTTTTAGGAAAAGCATGTTTTTCACTAAAAAAGCATGTGTAATGCCAATTAGTGTTAATTGGAGCACTCTGCATGTCCTGAGGGGGTCTCAGACTTTAATTTAAAATCTGCAGGATAAAATGCCATGGTGTCCCATTAAGTTGTCAGCACTGGGACTCCATCAAAGAGCTGAGCAAAATCAAAGCGTGCATAGTACCAAGTGCTCTGAGCAAGGCAGGCAACTGGTCTCTTCAGCTATGATCTGGTAGGACTTGGTTTCTCCCCCTCTTAAGCCTGGCAACTGAGAGTGATGGGTCATTTACTCTCATGACATTTGGCATATAGGTTGGAGGGTGTGCAGTGTAGGTTGGGGACACCTGATTTTCTACACCAAATGTCCTTAGCATTAGCAGTGTCCTGGATTGGCGGAATGTACGTATATTGTTCAGGGGCCACATGAATGAGTAGTTTTTAGATAGTTGGACCTCTGCTTTAATAGGAAGTGTGTGCAGTGCTTGATATATATGCCTGATAGATACCTACCCAAGGAGAAAATTATAAAATGTAGGGGAAGCAATCAGATAAAAGTTTCTTTGCTTCTTTGGACAGTCACATCACAAAATGAATGAGGCCCACTGGACCACTTTTATGGTACCCGTGGGGCAATTGCAACATCTTGGAATTAGATCCAGAAATTTGCCAGATCATAGGAATGACAAACCAAGAAAAACAGTGTGCACATGTGGTTTGAAACAGATCTGATTCCTAGAAATCTTATTTGTGAAAAA
Organism: Carollia perspicillata; assembly: GCA_004027735.1. Taxonomy (NCBI): domain Eukaryota; kingdom Metazoa; phylum Chordata; class Mammalia; order Chiroptera; family Phyllostomidae; genus Carollia; species Carollia perspicillata. Next base: position 10,995 of record PVKM010029563.1, on the reverse strand, counting down.
CTGAAGCAACTTATCTAAATATAGGCTCTGTCTCCTTGAGCAAATTTCCATGTTACCAGTGGGCCCTTCCCTGCAAATCAACATCTTTATCATGCATGATTATACAGCATGAGCTCAAGTAGAATTGCACACTTGGAACCTATATAATTTTATTAGCCAAGGTCACCCCAATAAATTCAATAAAAATATTTAAGATTACTGATTCTACGGCTCAAATTGGATTAAGGCAGTGTCTGAAAAGTCTAGTGGATCTGCTAAAAACACAGCCATTCCCATGCATGTCAGATGAAGGAAATGGAAGAAACTCCTACCTCCATTGCCTGCCACAATTTAAAAAAGACGCAATAATAACATTGCTAGTTCTTCTTTCTTGTAAAAATCTAACCAGAGGAGGCTTTGAGAAGGGATTTGAAAACATGCTCATACAAGATAGTAGTAAAAAAGCTGTTAACCTACAGACAGAGCATGGGATGCCGTAGCTCAGGCCAGGAGTTGGTTCAAAAAGGGAATTAAAAGGACCTGGAAAGAAGTCGTTTTGGGCAGTGACATCTCAGACACTCTGATGAAAAGGTGAATCAGGGATCAGTCTATGAAGAAGCATGCAGTGAGGGTCTCAGTTATGGTGGATGGAAGAAGCAGAAATTTTAGGTATGCTTGGAACTGAGGGTATCACTATTTCCAAAAGCCAGGCGCGAGGTGCTCAAAGGGGGAGTAAGCTAACACAACGGGAACAAATGCATTCGCAGAGGGAACGGTTTGCTTCTCGTGGGCAAGTGCGCTAGAATGTTTCCTGTACAGTAGTCTAAGTGCTGGAAGCATCCTCAGTTGGAATTTTTGAAAGGCACTCAAAATGATTATCTGTTAACAATGTTCATTGGAATCGAGGAACAATGTGTTATGGTGCCTGATGAGTGATGATGGTGTGGTTTTGAGTGGCCAGTCCAGTTTTGGGACTCAATTCATCAGGATGACAAATGGGGATGGATTATAATGGCAAATTGCAGTGGCATCACCCTGTAATGGTTCTTTATTTCACTTCAAGTCAAAAGCCTGATGGTATAACAGGTATGGAATGAGGTTCAGAACTTGGGGTGTCCAGAAATACAGGAAAACCCCCCCACAGCCATCACTAGGGGGATGGGGAAGCAGACACACTTGTTGAGAAGTACTTTGCATATCAATAACTGCTGGACAGTGTTCGCTAAATAGTTAGACTGCTGCACTGGGGGCAAGGGAGATGGGTGTGACTTCAACCTGTGATGTAGCCTGGAGACAGTTCCCGGTTGCTGTGCCTGTGTGAGAGCAGGAAGGAGGTTCCCCTGCATCATAGAGACACCCCTGCCCAGATTAACAATGGAGACTGGAGAAAGGCAGAAGAAACTAGAGGATGGGCAGGTGTAACCCTTTGTGGGAAGAGTTGGAAATGGGGTTACAGAGGAAGGGCAGGCTGGGATTTAAGCTCAAGCTTAGGGCAGCCTCATTCTCTAGACCAGGTGGCATGGAAGGGAGTAGGAGAGTCATGAAAGGGTTCTCTCTCTCTCTCTCTCTCTGGCGTGCAGCTTGGAGAAGAAGAAAAGCATGGCGTAGCAGCTGTGCAGAGCTCTTCCTGACCATGCAGCTTAGGAAGGAGAAGCTCTCTAGGCCATGCAGGGTGTAATAGTGAGGGCACAGACACGCTTTCTGTAGTGAGGGATTAGGCCATGCACTGCTGCTGTGATGGTGTCGGCTCCAGAGCTGCAAAGGACTTCTTTGCAAGATGCTGCTTTGCAGACCTGGACTTTATCTGGACTGTTAAGACTTGTGCCCTTTCCTGAATTTCACCACGAACCAGACTAATAGGGAACATTCTTTCTTGGACTATTGTATGGAGGCTGATGGCAATGTATCCGACTCTGCACAGATAATGATATGGGAACTTTTGGGGGGTTCTGGCTTATAGTCTTATGGGGAGCATGAGAAGTGCTAGGTCTTGTGGGAAAGGAGGGCTCTGAGCTGAGGTGCTCTGAGCACCCTGCAAGGTTGGAATGTTGTTAATAAATATCTGCTCCACCCCACATTAATTGTTGGGTTGTTCACCAAGGTAACACGTGGATGGGCCTGGTCTGCTTGCTTACAGTCTGGGTGGGCTCAGCAACAAGGGTGGACGGTCTTTAAGGACCTTCGTGGCTGGGCACCGAGCCTCCTTCTTCCCTGAATCCATCTTCTACTCCACTCCTTCTCACTTTCTCAGCTCCAGCCACACTGAATTTCTTGGTATTCCTCAAAGGTGCCGAGTGCTCTGCTTTAGCATCTTTCTACTTTCTCTCGGTCTCGTCCTTTCTCTCTGTCTAGTACTCGGTCTCCCAGATGTCTACTTGCTTCATTCCCTCATCTCCTTCTTTAACTCTTGGCTGAAATACCACCCTCTCATTAAAGCCAACTTTTACCACCTTATTGAACATTGCAATCCACCTTCCCCTACCTTCCGACCCTCCCTCACCCTGCTGATTTCTTCTCTCCCATATTGTACTTCTCTCCCTGTAATTCACTAGATTATTCTTATCTTTGTCATTCTTTTTTTATGTTAGACATTTCCATCTGCTAGGAGGAAAGCTCTATGAGGCCGGATCTTGTAATCACTGACCTCTCCAACTATCTCAGTGTTTGGCACACACCGAGACTCAGGCTAGGGACAGAGGAGAAGGTTTTTATTTTTGTGGGAAATGTGAGTTTTGTGGAAAAAAAAAGATAACCAGAGAGAATGGAATATGACACCATCACAAGAAAGAGGAAGGAGGGGATTTAAAGAAACATTCCTTTTGCAGAGTTTGAGACATACAAGTAGAAGACTCAGGGTGTTTTAATTTTTCATAGTCTAGAGTATTTAAAAATATTTAACTATGTATTTTTGTATGGGAAGAATGTGTACCTTCATAAATTTAAAAGCTGGAGTATACAAAAAAAGGTAAATTTCTTCTTCCTCTCAGTCTCTCAAAAGCAAGGTACAGAAGGGGCATGCAGTTTTTCTTTCTGGAGGCAACACTATTGCAATTTTTTTAATTAAAAAAACTTTTTAAAAACTTTTTAAAAAGGTTTTATTTATTTATCTTTGGCGGGGAAGGGAAGGAGAGAGGGAGAGAAACATCAATGTATGGTTGCCTCTCATGCATCTCCTGCTGGGAACTGCTCGGAACAGGCATGTGTTCTGGCTGGGAATTGAACTGCCGTCCTTTCGTCTGCAGGCTCATGCTCAATCCACTGAGCTGCACCACCCAGGGATGTTGCCATTTTCTTACGTGTCCTCTTCCCTGTGTTGGTGCATTGCATGCCCCTTTCTGTACCTTGCTTTTTCACATCTTGGAGATCTTTTTGTTAGCGGTGTATGCAGAGTTGCCTTATTATTTGTAGAGGCTATAGAACACCCGTTACATGGATGTGTTGTATTTCACCCATCTCATACTGATGGATATTTGGGATATTTTCATTCTTGTACTGTTATTAATAATAGAGTGATGAGTATCTCCATAGAGTTCAATGAATATCACCATATATATAGTTTTCATGCATGGTTTATGACATGAGCAGTAAAAAAACTTTTTCCAGTTTGCCTTTTTGCTTTGTTCATGTATCTAAAAATATTTTTATCATGGAAACACACTTTAGGTTCAATTTATTCTATTTATAAAAACTTCTCTACTTCAAGATTATTTGACCCATTAGCATTTTTCTGACGAGGTGTGTAAGGCAGGGACCCAACTTTATATTTCAACAACTTATATTGAATAATTCATCCTTCCCTCACTGCCCCACTGGTTTGCAATTAATTGGTTATTTTGGCTGGGACTGACCTGTGTGTGTCATGGCTTTATAAAAATTACAATGTGTTTGAACAGCTTTATTGAGATTTAATTCACACAGCATAAAATTGACCCACTTAAAGTATACAATTCAGTGTACACCACAATCTGATTTTAGAACATTTTGAAAACTTCAAAAAATCCTCATACACATTAGCAGTCACTTCTCATACAAAATGCTTTGAAGGCTTACATTGAATTATGCAGATTTATAGAATATGCGCTAAAAGGTCCTTCTCCCCCTATTATGCTTCTTTGGAGTGAGAAAATCAAAGCTCTGGAAATACTGGTACTCTCCAACAGATCTGTCCTTGATGTTAATTGTAAATGGCCCTCTCTTCTATTTTTCAGTAGGCATTACAAAGTTTCTGGTATTTAGTTTTTTAAGCACATACTGAAAAAATTACTTTGTGGCAGCGTAGGTTTCAGAACCTGTGTGTTAACGTGTGCTTTGAATCCGTAGGGCAGGAATGTAGTTTATAGTGTTCTGTAAGGTGTTTTTTGCCCTTTTGAGATGGAACCCTTTGTTCTTGCTAAACTAGCCACGGAAAACACTTGGAGAAATACTAAACAAATCAGTGCAAAATTGAACTTCTAGAAAATGTGTCCACAGATCGAGATCCCTTTATAAATAGCATTTTCCCCTTTATTTAAAAAAATAAAACAAACCCATGTATGCATAGTCAAATGTTATTTGAAAAGAGAGCCCAGAATACTCAACGGAAAAAGAATAGTCTCTTCAGTAAACAGTGGTGGGGAAACTGGACGTTCACATGCAAAAGAATGAACTTGAACCCCTAACTTACACCACTCAAAAAACTTACTTGAAATTGACTAAAGGCTTAAAAGTGAGACCTGAAACCACAAAACCACTAGATGAAAACAGGAAAAAATCCTTAACATTGGTTTTGGCAACAACGTTTTTGGATATGACACGAAAGCACAGCCACAGAAGCAAAAATAAATGGCTGAGACTCCAGCAAGCATAAAACTTTCTGTACAGCAAAGAAAACCACCAACGAAAGGAAAAGGCAGCCCACAGGATGGGAGACCATGTTTGCAAACCACCTACCAGAGAGGGCATTACTATCCGAAACATATAAGGAACTCACGCAACCCAGTAGGGAAAAATAAATAATCCAATCGAAAGTGGGCAAAAGATCTGAACAGACATTGTCCCAAGGAAGACAGGCTGACAACTACGTGAAAAGATGCTCAGCATCACTAATTATCAGGGACATGCAGATCAAAAGCACTGCGGGATATCACCTTGTACCTATCAGGATGGCTGTTACCAAAAAGAGAAGAGAAACGTTCGTGAGGGTGTGGAAAAAGGGGAGCCCTCCCGGATTTGTACGGCCACTGAGGAAAACAGTATGACTGCTCAAAAACAACTCAAAAAATTAAAAATAGAACTATCATGTGATCCAGCAATTCCACTTCTGGGTTTTTATCCAAAAGAAACGAAAACAGAATGTTGGAGAGCTCTCTGTGTTCCCATGTCCACACGGCATCGTTCACAACAGCCCCGATGAGGAAACAACCTGGGCGTCTCCCCACAAATGGATGGGTAAAGAAAACACAACACAAATACAAAGGAATGCCTTTCCACCATCAAAAGAAGGAGATCCTGCCATTTGTGACAAACCAGATGAAACTTGAAGGCCTAGACTAAGTGAAATAAATCAGACTGAAAGGAAAAGACTGTGTAATATCACTTTTTTGTGGAATCTGAACAGCTGAAATCACAGACACGTGGAGGAAAATGGTGGTCGCCAGGGGCCCGGGGGTGGGAGAAAGGGGGAGATACTGATTGAGTGGTCAGCGTCCAGTGGGGATCTAACGGCCAGCATGGCGTCTTTCATGGACAGTACCGTGTGGCATCCTTGAAAGTTGCCGAGAGAGTGAATCTTAAGTGTTCTCACTATACACACAAAATGATAGTTAGGGGAGGTGATGGATGTGTTAGCCAATCTGATTGTGGTAATCATTTCAGTATAATTATGATTATAAACCCACGAGAGACTGGGTATCAAACCTTCACATTGTACCCCTTACACTTTCACAATATTATATGTCAATTACATCTTGATAAAACTGGAAAAAGAAACTGTATTTGGTCAGAACTGTACAATGGTGTGGCTGCTGTGCAGAACAGTATGGAGATTCCTCCACGAATTTCATACAAAATCACCATGAGATCCGACAGTCCCACTTCTGGGTCTACACCCAAAGGAAGTAAACACAGGGACTCAAAAAGGATCTGCACCTCTGTGTTCACAGCAGCCATAGTCACACTAGCCAAAAGGTGGAAGCAACCTGAGCGCCCAGCGACGGGTGAGTGGATAAAGCAAACAGGGTATAGACTTACAGTGGAATGCTGTTCCACCTTTAAAAGGAAGGAAACTTTGAGACACCCTGCAGCATGCAAGTGTCTTAAAGACTTTATGCTGACTAGTGTTGAACGGTGCTACTTGCATGATGTAACCAGAATGGTCACAGTGGTAGACAGGAAGTAGACTGACGATTGCCAGGGGCTGGGGGGCGGGGAAGAGGAGTCCCTGTTCCGTGCGGACAGAGTCTCAGCTGGGAAGGGTGAAAAGCTCTGGGGGTGGACTGGGTGGGGGTGGGGGGTCGCACGACAGAGTGCACGTGCTTAATGCCACAGAACTGCATGCTAAAAAACGGCAAATTTCACATTATGTATATTTTATCACAATTAAAATAGTAAATATGGGGATGAAGAAGACATTAGTTTTCTTATTTTGGTGCTAGGCGTTTTAAAGACAACATTTTATTTTACAAATAAGAACACTGAGACCGAGGGTGTTCACACAGCCATAAAAATGGCTCCAAACGACTTGAACTGAGCTCTTTTTGTTTGCAAAGACTTTAGTTCTCCCCTATTTCATGTGAGGGAAACTATAACATTGCTTCGTGACAGAGGGCTGGACTTGATTATTAATTCAAGTTGAAAATGTGTTTTGCCTGGAAATGATTAGGAAGAGGCTAGGTAACCAGGGGCAGCCAAAACGAGTCAGATCCAGATCCTTGGCCTGCGGAGGAGAGATTTCACAATTGCAGGCTTTTCCTTCTCTGGCGGCAGGAGGAGTGGCACTGTGAGTGACACAGGATGGGGGGGACCTTAGGCGCTGGTGCTCCAGAGCTTGTGTTTTGCGGCTCCTCATATCTGACTCTGAGGCTCCACTTTTCCTCCTGAGACCTGCTCCTCCTGCGGGCCCCGAATGACTGCCCCTTCTCCCGTGCCTACATCTCTTGCAAGACCACACACCACTCTGTGGTGTGGCTATTTACATGCTTTTCCTCCACCGACATATAAGCTCCGTACCACCAACATTTAGGACAATGGCCAGTCTACAGTAGAGGCTCAACAAAATTTGAATGAAGAAAAATGTTCATTCATCAGTGTTTATTTTTATCATCAGTATCGGCTGCTTTCTGTAAAGGGCTATAACGGTATGACAGTGAGAAATATTGACATTTGTCAAACATACTGTAGTCAACAGAGCAATGTTAGGTCCGTATTCTCTTCCCAAAGACCCTTGTGTGGAAGGTTGGACAGGGAGCCAGTGTTCAGGGTAGTCAGGTAACTTCTTCATGGTCACAAAGCCAGTGTCAGACCAGAGATTTGAACCCAGGTCTTCAGTTTCATGGATTCCTCTTACAGACCTGTCTATTTAATACACCCCAAAGCTACCGTAATGATACGGCCATGGTACCCACACCTGCCAAAATTCTCAACAAAAAGAGTAAATGCCATACCTTGCTCTGGGATGGTGGGTTGCTCCAGGGGTCTAAATCCACAAGAGACCGAGAGTCTTCCATGAGAGCTCAGCGAGAAACTTGCGTCGGTACCACGTAGGAAAACAGATCCAAGTTCTCAGAGGTTTCCAAATAGTTGTGCTAAAAATAATTTTCTCCTTTAGTCCCAAAGAGTCAGAGGCCCTGGAAGTCATTCATCAAGCCAGGCGCAGCCAGAGGTTGGTTAAAATTATGGTTTTATTTGACATAAAGCTTAAGCGTCTGCTTTTGTTGACAAAGTTTAGAGGCGCCTCCATCTCTGTGTGTCGTGGCCTCTTTTTCAGATTTGTTTGCTTCATTTTTTCCCCTTCTTCATTTGTTTTCCACTGAGTGGATGTTTCAGGAAAAAAAATTACTCACTGACTGGAAATCAGTCGTCACCTTAGAAAAAAAGAGTCATTTTCTCTTTGCGAGTTTTCAAGGTAGAGTCTTCAGACCCTGGGCATCGGGTGGTGTCTCAGGGAATGACAAGGGGTGATGTCCCTAATCTGATAACCGTGTCAGGAAAATGGCCTCTAGTCCTACGTGCTGCAAAATGAAGTGAAGTTATGAATACAGTAGTGAAGTTTTCTTTGTTCTCTGCTGAAGCGATAAATAATTGGATATTCTTAGCAGACTAGTATGTCTTTGTTCCTGAAGAGAACTGATCTTAACACCTCAAAAGGTTGAATGGTTCTTCAAAATCCTGTGATGACTCATCTGCGATGCAATCAATTCCTTTGTTTCCTTCCAGTAGGTTCTTAGGTATCTCCTTAGCAACAGCACTATATTATGCATGATGCCATGTATGGAAATGAAGAGCCTGAAAAATCTTGTTATTACCTTGCTTTCCCCACCATCCTTCTCAAGCCATTGAGAACACGAATTGGAAGAAATATTTCCAAAGTAAGGGAGTGAACACTAATCACAAAACTGACCAAGAAGCTTGGTGGGCTCCGCATTCCCATGAGCTTTATTGTGTCTTTCCTCTCCTGCCTCCCATCTAGAGGAGATCATCTTTTGAATTTGTTGGCTGTCCAAAATCTAAATGCCATCATAAGGTGGTAAAAACAATTCCTTGAACACAAGAGTGAAGCACAGGTTTTTGCCAAATAAAGTTCTGTGTTTAAATTAAATAAATTTGTCATGTAACACTGTATAAGTTAAAGGTGCACAGAGTGTCACCTTGAAATAATTTATATATTGTAATATGATTGCCACTGTTGCACTATTACATTACATAATTATAGTGCCTTATTATTGTCTATACTCATTATCCTGTGCATTAAACCTTTCTGGCTTATTTACTACTCTTTGCAAGTTTGTGCCCTTGAACATGATCCATGTTATCCTTGCCTCCTCGTTGCCTGGTAACCACCATTTTACAGAGTAGGAACTTCATCAGAAAGAGTCCCCGGGCTTTTCTCATTCTCAAAATAAAATGGTCGTCCTTGATTATTTCTAGGTCTCCTCACTGTTCTTACTGTTCTCTGACAGACTACTTGTGCCTCCCGAGACAGAGTGTAAGAAAATGGCATCAGCCACTTCAGTGCATCAAGGTAGAGACACAAGTCTCCTTGAAAGCCTATTTTTGTTGTTATGGAGAGAAATCACTCAAATGACTCTTTCCGTGCTGTATACAAAAGGAGGAATTTGGTAGTGGCTCAATGGAGGTTTTTCCTCTCAGGCACCCTTCGCTAGAGAGGGGTTGAGATTATTTGCTTAAAGCATCTAGGCCCTTAAAAGAGAAAGAAACTAAGGGCCCAGCCTTTTCTCTCCATGACATACATTTAGGGAAATTAGTAATGGACAGTGGGGTTGGCCTGCTTCAAAGCCGGTTGTGAAATAAAACACTGTAGACCACAGGATGGAATTGACAAGGAGGTAAGTGGGAATCTGGGTAAAAAGATCTAAAGGATTTTGGGGTGGTCAGTTTTGGTACAGTATGTGAACGAGGCTGAAACTTTGACTGCTTTCAGTCATTCTGTCATAGCAGCTACCCTGTGAGGGACAGTTGAACACATGGTGGTGAATTACGAGTCATTACATTAGTAAAGGGGTAATAGAGAGTTAATCGTGGGATCACCAAGAACATCCTCTACAAATGGATGAGCGTCTACTGTATTGTGCATGACTAGAGCATCACCATTTGGTGGCAACTAGAGCAACAGGGAGAGCGGGCAATCAAAGGTTTTGCTTTCTACTTTCTAGCTGGGTTGAAAGTAGGGATGACCCCTTTGGGATGAAGCAAGCCCCTAGACTTCCTAGACCGTTCACAGAGGGGAAGAGTTGAATCTTGACTAGTCTACCTGCCATAAAAGCAAGTGGGACCCTAGCAACTAAAACAAACATGATTCTATTTGAACTTGAACTCACAAAGCAGGTCATAGAGGCTAAGTGCTTTCATTTGCTCACTCCTAACATAACATCACAGAACAATAGTTTGTCGTGTGTAGGAGAGCTCTGACTATCTTACTTTTAAGTAATACCCTCACACTCCACATTGAAGTCTTCTAAAAGGCTGAACTAGACTCCAGTCCCTACAAGTTTAATGTCAGATGTTCTAGATTTTGGATATGTTCATTTACTTGCTTAAAAGTGATGACTTCTTCTTAAAGGGCTTTTCTGTTTACTTTCTTTAGAACAGCACAATCTCCATCAAAGAGCTTGCAGATGGATGAGTTGTTTTTTGACCTCCGGGAGTTAGATATATCCTAATTTTTCTGCTTTAACTTAGGCAAGTGTTGATACAATTTGCGGGTATACACATTTGCTTTTTCTATGCCATTTGCAACTTCCTCAATTTCCCTTCAGTGTTTGATGATAAGGTTTCCTGTATCATTAAAGTGTCACAGTATTTTTTTGTTCTGCAGTATTTGATTTTTTTTATTTTTTAAATCTCAGATAATTTGCTAAAAGCTACATATTCCTGGATGTCTCCTTCTCCTTCTCTTTCTTCTTCTCCTTCTTTTCTTTTCTTCACAGAATAGCCTCCTAGGGCATTCAGACCTCAGATGCAGCCAAAGCTTGTTAGTGACTATTTCACTCTATTACTTTCACACTTATTTTTGAGGCAGTGGTAAAAATTGATGGGTAGAAGAATATGCTGAAGGGAGTGTTGGCTTAGAGTAAAATACGAGACTCCATTTTTGCTCGTTACTCATACCAAGGCCAGGGTTCTGTTCTGTTTTTCCCGGGCAGATAATTTTTTTCTCTTAGCTTGTGCCTTTGTTCTCCCATAGCTTCAGCTCACTTCAACTGAATTCAGTTCAATACAGACTAATTATAGTTCATGTTCACAGAGTATCTCACAGTATGCTGGTAAACTAGTTCCCATAAAAAAGGTTCAGATTTATAG
>PVKM010029562.1:0-17710 GCA_004027735.1 Carollia perspicillata | reverse complement strand
GGTTGTTTGTTTCTTCCTTCTGGTCCATTCCACTCAGTTTTCTTCCCATCACTATTGGTTCTCTGTGCATTTTCTGTGATTTCACTTAGTGTAGCCTTCATTTGTTCATCTAATTTGCGACCAAAATCAACCAATTCTGTGAGCATCCTGACCACCAGTGCTTTGAACTGTGCATCTAATAAGTTGGCTATCTCTTGGTCGCTTAAAATTATTGGCTCTGGGGCTTTGAGCTGTTCTTCTCTTTGAGTCATTTTTGTTCAGGTGGCACGTGTTACATTTAGGTGGCAGAACCTTAGGTGTTTACCAGGGCAGGGCAACCTAGTGGCCAGGTTGTGACACTATCGTTCTGGTTGAATGGTTGCTGGACTTTCATAGTTCAATTTTCTGTGTTCTGGTTGTGTTATTGTTTGTAAATCTTCATTGTCCTTAATCTCGGTTGTGCAAGGAGGCACAGTATTTTCACCTATGCCTCCATCTTGGCTGGAAGTCCGCCCACTTTTTAATTGTTTTTTTTTTTTTTTGTCTTCCTGAAATAGAGTTATGTGAGTTCTTTATATATTTTGGAGATCAAACCCTTGTCTGAGATATCATTGGCAAATATGTTTTCCCATATGATTGGCTCTGTTTTCATTATAATGCTGTTTTCTGTAGTCATGCAGAAGCTTTTTTATCTTGATGAGATACCATTTGTTTATTCTTTCCTTTATGCCCCTTGCTCTGGGGGACATATCAGTGAAAATATTGCTGCATGAAATATCTGAGATTTTCCTGCCTATGTTCTCCTCTAGGACTTTTATGGTGTCATGACTTATATTTAAGTCTTTTATCCACCTTGAATTAATTTTTTTGTATGTTATAAGTTGGTGATTGAGTTTCACTTTTTTGCATGTAGATATCCAGCTCTCCCAACACCATTTGTTGAAGAGACTATTTTTACTCCATTCTATGCTGCTGGCCCCTTTGTCAAATATTAATTGACCATAGAGACTACTCCTTCATATTTCAAGAAGCAGTATTGCAAATGAGTTTTCAAAGTGAGTCCTATTGTGTAGACAAGCAAGCAAATATTTAGTGATGGGTGTGCCTCGTAGTTCAGGTGGAATTGTAATAAAATCAGAAACTGGAGAGACTAAGAATCCCCATGATCAAATCCTAAGTGAGGCTTTGGGTGGCCACCCAACAGTGAGATAACTTTTCTGAGCAAACCACTGTCTAGGGAAGGTGGACAAAGGCCACACATTAGTCCACACATGGGCATGAAGTATCAAAAAATAATAACAAAATAAAAATTAACATTGTCACTTAGCTTTGGGAAGCACTGTCCCTTTCTGAAAGAGGAATTTTAATCTCAGCCCAACAATGGAATGGGGCAGTTTGGCATGTAGAAAAAAACATGCGTAAGTTTTTCATCTCCATGGTGACATTCTAAAGGTTGAAGGATCACCTCTTTTTGAAATTGTCCAGTCACTCCAATAACCAATACTGCAGCAGAACTTTTCTTGGTTAGTTTTGTATTTAGTACTGAGTATGTAGCTCTTGTATCTATGAGGAAGTCAATTAGCTTGTTTCCCACTGTCAGTTGTATCTGGGGCTCCTGTGAGGAAATAGTAATAATAGTTTGGGAGTGTCTACGGAAGTCCCCCGGGCCTTCATCATTAGATTAGTCATTCCTTTCTAAGATTTCTTAGCAAAGTGATTCTATCCTTTTTATATTTCTGTTTGAGTTTCAGGCACTCCTTTCTCCAATGGCCCTCCTCCTTGCAATAGTTGCATTGATTGGCATCTCTCTTCCTTTTGGATCCCATTTTTCCTTTTGCTTTCCCACTTTGTTTCTAAGAAAACGGTGGCCTACTTCAATCTCCTCCTTTCCTGGACATGATAAACATTAAAGGCTATGTCCAGCAGCTGGGAGAAACTCATTCCCAGGGCCCCATCTAAACGTTGAATCTTCCTTCTGATATCTGGGGCACTTTGCCCGATACAAGTCATGTTTACCATCCAGAAATTTTCTGATGCCTGTGGGTCAGCATCAGTGTGCTTTAAATAAGCCTGATAGATCCTTTCTAAAAATACAGAAGGACCTTTTGTTTCTGTTGAATGGGCTGTACCATAGTCAGGGTCTTTTGTTTAGGCACTCCTTTTTAGGCCCTTCCAATAGGCACCTTTTATAATGTTCTGGGAAGGCTAGATCCCCACTATTTGGATCCCAGTTGGGCTCTGTCAAGGGAATTGCCCTGCGTGGGTGGGGGGATTCTCTGGATGCAGGTAATGAACCTCTTCATTAACTTTATTTGTACTAGGTGCCTTTTCTCTGCCATTAGCAGAATGTTAAAGACAGACTGTACATCTGCCCAGTTGGGATGGTCAGTGGCAAAAAAACAAGGTGATAGTAACTACCATTTTCTGAGGATCTTCCCTACATGAGATAGTGTAATTCTTCTAATTCAGTAAATCTGAAGTGGAAAATGGAATATGGGCCCAGTAGTGAATAGTGGGTTGGCCTTCCTGGTTTATTCTACTTATGGGGTATTGTCTCAAAGGGAGTTTTCCTGCTCTGGATAGAGATGCACCCTGGCCAAATTGGGTGCCTTGCTGGGTCTTTGAGAAGGACACCATTCCTTCATTATACAAGGGTGGGGCTGTCACCCTCTGAGCCCTATTTTCTACGTATCTAGGAGCAGGGGTGGTGGCAGAAGAAATCTTCCTTCTGCTAATCCTGGGTTTCCTGGGTTCAGAGAATTGAAGAGACTCATCTTCTTGTTTTCCTTTTCTTCTTGTGTCTTACTATCTGAAAGGGGTTTTACAGCCAATTCTCTTCTCTGCATTATTAGGTTATTCCTTTTCTTTGCTGAATCCTTATTGTGTAAAGACATAAATGGGAGGAAGATGGCAGCGAGGCAGTGGGGAGCAGATTCCACTTCCCCCTACACATGGAGAAAACCCTAGCTGATCTACGGAGGGACAGAGCAAACAGCCAACAGTACCCCAGCATATATGAAAATAGGAGACAAAAATTGTAGTGGATATTGAAAAACCAGACGGTAAGGAGAGTGCTTCAGACAATAAGGTCCCAGGGACCAGTGCTGGGACCAGGGAAGCTGCAGCCCCAACCTGGCTCCTGCAGGGTCTGCCACATGATTCTTGGGAGAGAGCTAGATCAACTCCTCCCTCCCTGGCCAAACAAGGTTTGAGCAGCACCAGGAGAGACCTGGTTGCTTGAAGTTGCAGAGAGAGGAATAAGGACTAAGTGGCAAACACACAGGGGCTGTGACCACACACAGAGTCTGTGTACGCTGGCTGGGGAAAGTTGAGAGTCAGGCGGTGATGGGCTTTGAACCCAATAGTCCTCAGTCTGGCTTGAGAATTGGGCTGTGCGAGAGGCAGGCTTGAGTCAGAGGAATTTCTCAAAAGAAAAGTGAAAAAAGAGACAGTATTTTGGGAATTCTCCTGCAGCAATCACTCCTGACCTCCTCCCAACCCAGCCGGTCAGAGCTACCCAGGGGATGCAGGAAACCCTTTGCACCCCCATAGCACTGGGAAAGGTGCGGCTGGAACTCCTGGGGCCGGAGGTGACCTGGCCAAGTGTGCACACCCACAACCCAGGAAGAGAGTGCTCTGCTGAAGGCCCCACTCACAGCGGTAAACCAGAGGGAGAATGCATTCTGAGGAAGGCTTGGATCCCACCCCCTAGGGGTGCCATGCTAGCTCTGGGGAGAGTGAGCAGCTAGCCATGGGGATAGTGCCCTCGAGGCTGACTGAGTGCACATCTGATCCTGAAGGGAGAAAAGCCCCTTAGCCTGCTGCAGCTGGCAAGACCAGAAAAACCAGTGTGGCCAGTTTGAAACCAGTAAGAAGCTCTTTTTTTAAGTAATTTTTTTATTTTTCAATGTTTATTATTTTTTATCTCTCTCTCCTTCCCCCCCTCCTTCTTTTTTCTTTTATTCCTTCATCCTTTCTTTCCAATTTTATCTCTTCTTCCTCTCTTCTTCTGCTTTTTTCTTTTTTTAATTACCCACAGGTGAGACAAAACAAAAAAACAAAAAACCTAAAACTGTTAAAAAAACATAGCTGGACCGAAAGAGGGGGCATCCAAACAGCCAAGACAGTGAGCAAATTTCACTTTGCTATTACAGAGAACCTGCAAGTTATTGCATATTTGTATTTTTTCATTATTCTTACATCTTTTATTTTAATAGTATTTTTGTATTCCTCTTCTTTTTGTTTAGTTTCTGTTGCTTGACTGGTTATATTGTATCATTTGACTGGTTTTCCCTGTTCTCTCTTTCACAGTGCATTGCTAATTTACTGTTCTTCACTTCACTTGTGTTCCATTAGCACACTACTCAAGTTCCTATACTCCCTATTCTTGTTATCCAGATCACATAGCATCTGTGATGTAACTGTTGCCCTAATATTATTGCAAATAATAGCTGTTCCATACTATTGTAAATACTACACAACACCCCTCCCAGATTTTACCCCACTTCATGATTTCCTGAACTCTATTACTGTAGTGGTGAACTCTATTCTCTCACACACTATACCTATTTACTATCCTTTACTATCACCTTACCTCAGAACCTGACCTCCCACAACCTCACTGACTTCTAGATCCAACTCACAACCCTTTTTCCCCCAACAAGAGTCTTATCTTCTTTCCATCCTTTCTAAAAAGTGGCTAGTTGTGTGGAATATCATGGTTAACACTATACATAGCCAAAGGATCTCCTATCTCTTCTCTACCAGCTGCTACTGTAGATATCAAAGAATACTCTCTTGCTGTCTTAAACCATTTTGCCTTTCCCCTCCAACTGATCACAAAAAAGAGAAGGTAGAATAGGTGGAAGCTGTGAACACCAGGACACCCACTGGAAGAGGAAACCCAATAGCAAAGGAACCACCAACAAATAACAACAGAATAAGGTGAAGGAGGGAGTGGAAGCCACACTAACTGCAATCCAGGACCTATCTGAAAAAACAACTAAATAGTGGAGAAATTACCCAGAACAAACAACTGGACAAGAGCAAGAGAAGAAGAACCAGTTTCACCACAACTTGCCCTCACCAGTGCAAAATATACAAGAGGTGGTGGACAACGTGACACTCAGTTAACCAGCTGGTGAAGAGGACCCACCAAAGAAAGACCCAACAACAATCAAAACCCAAAGGCAAACACAGAGGCAACTTAAACAACAGCCCAATACCAGTGAGCTCAGGACAACAAGGAGATTGCACCACTGAATCGCACAAGCATTCTACCACAGAAGATCTCACCACAAATGCAGGGAGTCAGAATGATCAATTTAAGAAGTAGAAGCTAACAAGAAGAGTCTCACAAACAATGGGAAGACAAAGAAACAATCCCCAAATGAAAGGAAAGGAGGAAGCCTCAGAAAGAATGCTAAATGAAATAGAAGCAAGTCAACTACCAGATATTGAGTTAAAGAAATGGCTATCAGGAAGCTCAATGAGCTCACAGTCAGTTGCCAGAAACTACAGGGAAACTACAATGAACTTGCTGGAAACTATATCAACATGAAAAAGGAAATAGAAACTATCAAGGGTCAAGAGGAAATGAAGAATACAATTTCTGAACTGAAGAACACAGTAGAATGAATCAAAAGCAAGATCAATGAAGCAGAGGATTGGGTCAGTGAGCTAAAGGACAAAGTAGAAAAAAAACACCCAAAAAGAGCAAGAAAAGGAAAAGAGACTCAGGAAGAATGAAGATGGATTAAGAGAAATGCAAGATAATATGAAATGTAATAATATCTGTATAATAGGGATAGAAGAAGGAGGAGGAAAAGAGGACCAAGAGCAGCAAGAGCAGCAAGAAAACCTATTTGAAAAAGTAATGATAAAAAACTTCCCCAATTCATTGAGAGAAAAAGTCACACAAATCCAGGAACAAAGAGAATCCCAATCAAGAGGAACCCAAAGAGGCCCACTTCAAGACACATCATAATAAAAATGGCAAAATTCCAGGACAAAGAGAGAATCTTAAAGGCAGCAAGGGAGAAGAAGGAAATAACATACAAGGGAACCCCAATAAGGTTAGCAGCGGACTTCTTGATGGAAACACTCCAAATCAGAAGAGAATGGCAAGAAATATTCCAAGTAATGAGAACCAGAGGCCTGAAACCAAGGCTACCTTACCCAGAAAGGCTCTCAGTCAAGATAGAAGACCAAATAATGAGCTTCCTAGACAAAAGAAGTCGAAAAGAATACACCTCCACTGAACCAGCTCTGCAAGAGATGCTAAAAGGACTGCTTTAAGGAAAGGAAGGAAAAGAGAAAAAGAGAGGGGAACAGAGGGATGAAAATGGTAATGAATAAGTGCCTATCAATATTAACCTTAAACATAAATGGATTAAATGCTCCAATCAAAAGACACAGAATAGCTGAATGGGTAAGTAAGCATGACCCACACATATGCTGCCTACAAGAGACCCACCTCAGGAAAAAATACCTACGCAGATGGAAAGTGAGGGGCTGGAAACAAATTTTCCAAGCAAATGGACAGGAAAAAAATCCGGGGTAGCAATACTCATATCAGACAAAATAGACTTCAAAAAAAGGGCCATGAAGAGAAACCCAGAAAGTCACTTCATAATACTCAAGGGAAGAATCCAAAAAGAAGACATAAATATTGTAAATATATATGCACCCAGCATAAGAGCACCCAAATACATTTTAAAAAATCTTAGAGGACTTCAAAAAAGATATGGACCACAACACAATTATAGTAGGGGATTTTAACACCCCACTGTCAAAAATGAACAAATCTTCCAAACAAAATATCAACAAAGATATTGTGGCATTGAATGATGTCCTAGATCAAATGGACTTGTCTGATATATATAGAAGCTTTCATCCCAAAGAAGCAAAACACACATTCTTTTCAAATGCATATGGACAGATTTCAAAGATAGACCACATGATATGACAGAAAACCACCCTCAAAAATTTCAAGAAAATTGAAATCATATCAAGCATTTTTTCTGACCACAGGGACTGAAATTAGAAACCAACCTCGAGGAAAAAACCCAAATACACTAAAACTCATGGAGATTGAATAGCATTCTATTAAACAATGAATGGTTTAAGAATGAAATTACAGAAGAAATCAAAATGTTTCTGGAAAAAAATGAAAATGAACTCACAATAGTCCAAAACTTATGGGACACAGGGAAGGGAGTCTTGAGAGAGGAGTTCATACAGATACAGGCCATCCTAAAAGAAATAGAAATATTTCAAATAAACAACCTAACCCTACATCTACAAGAACTAGAGGGAGAAAAACAAAGACAAACCCAGAGAGAGTACAAGGAAGGAATTAACCAAGATAAGAGCAGAATTAAATAACACAGAGAATAAAATCACAATTCTAAGGATCAATAAATCCAGAAGATGGTTCTTTGAAAAGATAAACAAAATAGACAAGCCTTTAAGCAGGCTCATCAAGAAAAAAAGAGAGAGGACCCAAATAAACACAATCAGAAAAGAAAGAGGAGAGATTACACCTAATACCACAGAAATACAAAGGATTATAAGAAATTACTATGAAGAACTATATGCCAAGAAATTTGAAAAGCTAGGCAAAATGGACAAATTTCTAGAAAAATGTAATCTTCCAAAACTGAATGAAGAAGCAGAAAGCTTGAACACAGCAATAACAGCTGATGAAATCAAAGCAGTAATCAAAAAACTCCTGGCTCACAAAAGCCCTGGACAAGATGATTTCACGGGTGAATTTTTTAAAACATTTAAGAAAGAGCTAACCCCTATACTTCAGGATTATTCCAAAAATATCCAAGAAGATGGAAGTCTCCCAAACTCTTTTTATGAAGCCAGCATCATCCTAATCCCAAAACCAGATAAAGACACAACAAGAAAGAAAACTTCAGGCCAATATCGCTGATGAACATAGATACTAAAATCCTCAATAAAATACTGGCAAATCAGATCCAGCAGCAAATTAAAAATATCATACACCATGATCGAGTGGGATTCATCCCAGCGATGAAAGGATGGTACAATATTTGCAAGTCAATAAACATAATACATCACATGAACAAAAGGAAAGACAAAAATCACATGATCGTATCAATAAATGTAGAAAAAGCATTTGATCAGGTATAGCACCCATTTATAATTAAAACACTCACCAAAATGGGAATAGAGGAAGCATTCATCAACATAGTAAAAGCCATATATGAGAAACCTACATCCAACATCATACTCAGTGGGCAAAAACTAAAACTTTCCCATTAAGAACAGAAACAAGACAAGGATGTCTGCTTTCACCCTTCTATTCAGCATAGTATTGGAATTCCTAGACACAGTAATTAAACAAGAAAAAGAAATAAAAGGCATACAAATTTAAAAGAAGGAAGAAAAACTGTCATTGTTTGCAGATGACATCAGAGTGTACATAGAAAATCCTATATATCCACCAAAAAACTACTCGACCTAATAAGTGAATTTGGCAAAACAGCTGAATACAAATTCAATATTCAGAAATCAAAGGCATTTCTGTAGGCCAAGAATGAAATATCAGAAATAGAAATCAGGAAAAAAATCCTGTTTGACATAGCAACAGCAAAAATAAAGTAGGAATAAATTTAACCAAGGAGGTAAAGGACCTGTACTCAGAAAACTACACAACACTGAACAAAGAAATGAAGGAAGACACAAACAAGTGAAGCATTTACCATGTTCATGGATTGGAAGAATTAACATCGTGAACATTTCCATACTGCCCTCTGCAATTTATACCTTCAACTCAATCCCTGGTAAAGCACAAATGACATATATCCCTGATATAGAAAAAACATTTCAAAAATGTATGTGGAATCATAAATGATCCCAAATAGCAACGCAATTTTGAAAAAGAAGAACAAAGCAGGAGGGATCACAATATGTGATACCAAACTGTATTACAACACCACTGTAATCAAAACAGACTGGTACTGGCATAAGAACAGACACATAGATCAATGGAACAGAACAGAGAGCCCAGAAATAAACCCAAGTCTCTATGATCAATTAATATTCAACAAAGGGGGAAGCAGCATGAAATGAAGTAAAATTAGCTTCTCCAACAAATGATGTTGGGAGAACTGGACAGCTACATGCCAAAAAAATAAAACACGATCACCAACTTACACCATACACAAAAATAAATTCAAGGTGGATAAAAGACTTAAATATAAGTCATGGCATCATAAAAGTCCTAGAGGAAAACATCAACAGGAAAATCTCATATATTCTACACAGCAATAGTTTTACTAATATGTTCCCTAGAGCAAGGAGCATAAAGGACAGGATAAACAAATGGGATCTCACAAAAAAAAAAAAAAAAAACCTTCGGTATGGCTAAAGAAAACAGTATTAAAATGAAAAGAGAACCAACTGTATGGGAAAATATATTTGCCAATGATACCTCAGACAAGGGTTTGATCTCCAAAGTATATAAGTATATAAAGAACTCACATGAGTCCACAAAAAAAAAAAAAAAAAGACAAAAATCCCAATTAAGAAATGGACAAAGACTTGAACAGACACTTCTCCAAGGAGGGCATACGGAGGATCCAGAGACATATGAAAAGATGTTCAGCATCACTAGCCATCAGAGAGATGCAAATTAAAGCCATAATGAGATATCACTTCACAATGGTCAGAATGGCCATCATAAACAATTGAACAAGCAACAAGTTCTGGAAAGGATGTGGAGAAAAGGGATCCCTAGTGCACTGTTAGTGGGTTTGCAAACTGGTACAGCCACTGTGGAAAACAGTATGGAATTTCCTCAGAAAACTAAAAATGGAACTGCCTTTTGACCCAGCAATTCCACTGCTGGGATTATACCCTAAGAGCCCCAAAACAACAATCCAAAAGAATCTATGCATCCCAATGTTCATAGCAGCACAATTTATAATAGCCAAGTGGTGGAGGCAACCTAAGTGCCCATCAGTAAATGAATGAATCAAAAAGCAGTGGTACATTTACACAATGGAATACTATGTAGCAAAGAGAAAGAAGGAGCTCCTACCCTTTGCAACAGCATGGATGGAACTGGGGAGCATTATGCTAAGTGAAATAAGTCAGGCAGTGAAAATAAATGCCATGTGACCTCACCTTTAAGTGTAACCTTATCAACAAAGCAAAGAGGCTAGCAAAATATAACCAGAGACATCAAAATTTAGAACAATTTGACAGTAATCAGAGGGGAAGTGGGAGGGAATAATGGAATAAATAAAGGAATACAAGGAAGGGTTTTCAGGAACATCTAAAAAGAACACATGGACAAAACCAAGGGAGGTGAGATCAGTGGTGGGAGGTGGGGATATCTGGGGTGGAGGGAGTGATGGGGGGAAGTGGAGACAACTGTACTTGAACAACAATAAAAAAGTTTTAAAAATATTTGCATATTCAAGAAAAAGAATATTGGAAAGTGGAAATTAAAAATATCAGATTCTATAATTCAGCAGCTTGCTGTTCCTCTTTGTGCAATTAAATATTTCCCCTGTTGGAAAAAAAGCACTGGAAGTTTTTAAGGAGCAGAGTTAAAAAAACAAAACTAGTTTTTGGTTATACAATCTGGGAAGATACCACAAAAATAAATATAATAAGTGTTATCACCCTGATTTTAAAATCCAGTAAAACATATTTAACAATAAAAAAACAAGCTATGCACATAAAGGACAAAAGATCATTATTGAGAGTATGTTAGAACTGCTACAAATCAGACAAAAAAAAAGTCAAAGAACCCACAAAAAGAATGGGCAAAATATATAATCAAGTAATCAAGAGTGAGAGTTCTGACCAAGATGGAGGCATAGGTAGAAACCCTTCACTTCCTTGAACAACCAAAAGGAGAAAAACAACCAATCTAAAATCAATAAACAACCAGAAGTACCAGAAAATCAAACTGCATGGAACTCCAACCACAAAGGAATTAAAGAAATAGTCAAACAGAACAACCAGACCTGTAAGGCAGCATACAGAGAGAAACCTCAATGAGCAGTGGACTATGGGGGTGGGGCTGGCTGGAGCAAGGCAGCAGGGTGTATGGGAGGGGCTGACTTAAGGGGAAACTGAGACTCAGAGGTGGGTGTGGACTATGGTGGTTGCCAAGGTGGGAGAAACTCCCAGTCTCACATAAGTGTTCATTGAAAGGTGGGCTAGAGACAAGCAGGTGAGCTGCATTGTTCCCTCTTTGGCGCCTCCCCTGTAGGCAGTGCCACAGCGCAGCAAGGAGATTTTCCCTGCCTAGGTGACTAGCGAAGGCCCTTCCCCCTTACAACTTATCAGGGGCCCAGAGCAAACAAATAGGGCCAAATTGAAAGAACAGGACAAAACCTCAAAAAGAGAGCTAAGCGAGGAGGATATAGACAACCTATCTGATGGAGAATTTAAAGCCCTGGTAATCAAAATGCTCACAGAACTGATTGAGCTTGGTGGAAAAATGAAAGAACAAATGGAAAATACCCAGAGTGAAATAAAGCAAAATATTCAGGTAATCAATAAATATTCAGGTAATCAGGACAGGAAGGAAACCAGGACTGAAAACAAAGACTTGGAACAAAAGGAAGAAATAAACATCTAACTAGAACAGAAGGAAGAAACAAGAATCTAATAAAATGAAGAGGCTGAGGAATCTCTGGAACAACCTGAAACAATCCAATATCTGAATTATAGGTGTCAGAAGGAGAAGAACAACAGCAAGAAATGGAAAACTTGTTTGAACAAATAATGAAAGAAAAATTCCCTGATCTGGTGAAGAAAATAGACTTTCAGGCTATCCAGGAAGCCCAGAGAGTACCAAAGAAGTTGGACCTAAAGAGGAACACACCAAGGCACATCATCATTAAGTTACCCAATATTAAAGACAAAGAGACCATCTTAAAAGCAGCAAGAGAAAAGGAGACAGTTACCTACAAAGGAGTGCCCATAAGATTATCAGCTGATTTCTCAAAAGAAACCTTACAGACAAGAAGAAGCTAGAAAGAAGTATTTGAAGTCATGAAAGACAAAGACCTACATCCGAGAATACTCTCTCCAGCAAAGCTATCATTTAGAATGGAAAGACAGATAAAGTGCTTCCCAAATAAGGTCAAGTTAAAGAAGTTCATCATCACCAAGCCATTATCATATGAAATATTAAAGAAACTTATCTAAGAAAAGGAAGATAAAAATATGAACAGTAAAATGAAAACAAATTCACAACTATCAACAAATAAATGAACCTAAAAAAATAAAAGAAAGAAAAACAATGAAAACAAAAACTAAGCAAACAACTAGTACAGGAACAGAATCAGAGAAATGGACATCACATGAAGGGTTTTCAGTGGGGAGGGGGAGGGGAGGAAAAGGTGTAAAGGATACAGGGAAGAAGAAGCATAATTTGTAGGTCTTAAATAGATGAGGAGAGGTCGAAAATGGTATAGGAAACAGAGAACTCAAAGAACTTATATGTATAACTTATGGACATGAACTAAGACGGGGAGATGCTGGAGGGTTGGGGAGTGCAACATGGAGGGGGAATAAAGGAGGATAATTGGGAAAGCTGTAATAATATAATGAATAAAATATAATTTTTTTTAAAAAAGTAATCAAGAGTGAAATAGGATGGCCATTAACAGGAGGAGATGCTGGGTTTTAGCCATAACCAACAAGATGTAAAAGAAACAGCATTCCATTGTAGTTGGTTTACATTTACTGAGCACCTACTATGGATCAGGCATTTTTCTTCCATTCTGAAATCTGGAATTCCCAGACAGTCCTATCTTTTACATAAACTTAAAACAAATGTTAGAATAGACCTACTAGATATGCAAGTTTCTAGATCAAAGATCCGTGGCCTATAAATAAGTATGGAGGAGACTGCAATAGTGTTAGATCAGGGCAGATGACTCATACCCCACTCCAAAGCTAGATCTTTGAGTGTGAGATTGGGGCTTCTTTGAGTGAAGGGAAGGAACAGGTGGTGCTAAGACTTTGGCAACCCTTTGAATTATGACTTCAGAAGCCAGACTTTAGTAACTGAAACTGCTGAGTTCAGGTAGGAGCTGCTATGGTTTCTGGGGATGCCTTAGGCTTCAGGAGGTGAGGCCACAATACTTGCCTGAGAATGCTGCTCTTCTAGAGTAATGTTTTTAATATTCTAGAGCCTTTCTCCCTGGAAGTGAGAGGTCTACCCCAGCACTTAGCTGGGCAGCACTATAGTCTGTCTACAAATCATTCACTTAGTGAAAATACAGTTGGAATAAAGGCCCCTGTGGGTCTAGGTCTGGAGTTCCTACCCCATTAAAGGGAAGAGGAAGGAAGGAATGAACGAACGAATGAAGGAAGGAAAAAAATCTGGAAATATCAAGTGTTGGTGATAAGAATTTTCTTATATGCAGACAGAGATATAAATTGGAGCTGCCCTGTTGGCAATATCTTTGTTACTAATACCCCTTTCCCATGACCAAGCAATTTCACCTGTAACTCTGACACATGCAATAAGACTTGCACAAAAATTATCACTGTAGCCTTGTTTATTATAGAGAAAAACAAAATGCAACCTAAACATCACCAACCAGATAATGGAACATGAACTGTTTAGTCAGTCAACATAATATTACTATGCAGCCCTTAAAATTAAGGAGCCAGAGTTAAGTCTAAAACAATGCTTAGCAAATGGAAACAAACTGCAGAATTTTACAATCATATATTATCATTTATGCAATTTGAACACATGGAAAATAATACTAAATATTATTTAGATGTACAAGAATATATAAGGTAAAATAATAAATATATGACTGGAAATGAAAAACATCGAATTCAAGAGAGTAGTCTGCTAAGAATCAGGGAGAGGGAGTAGAATGGGAAAGAGATGCTTAGGAAGCTTTAGCTATACTGATGAGATTTTACTACTTCCTTTTCCTTTTTCTTTTCTTTTTTTTTAAATTATTGTTTGAGTATAGTTGTCTCCATTTTCCCACTTTCCTCCACTCCACACACTCCTACCTCCCACCCTCACTTCTTCCACGTTGGCCTTGTCTATGGGCCCTGTATACATGTTCCTTGATTACCCTTCCCCTTTTTTTCCCCTGTTATCACCCACCCTCCTCCCCTCTGGTCACTGACAATTTGTTGAATCACACACACACACACTGAAACACACAGAGGCAGAATGCTGACAAACCATGTATTGTTTATGAATGTTTGTCCTTTCATTCTCAGCCTTTTTCTGTGTTTGCAGTATTTGTAATTTAAAACATTATAAGTCAATTGTGAATGTATGTGAGACCTGATGGATGATGTGTCAGGACACAGAGGGTACATAACTGTAAGTGGACACCTGTCCTCATGCTCAGGCAGCATTGCTGTCAAAGGCTGTGGTCATCAAACTGCCTCCATAAGAGATTTATGATCATTGCTAGGACACAAGGGAATAGGGTGTCATATGACCAAATTAGTTTACTAGACACTGGATTTTCCTACCAGTGGGCTTTATGTGAGCATTTAACAAGCTAGTATAGATGGTGAAACTACAAAAATGAGGTACATTTTTCAAGCATTTAACACAAAACCCACTTCCTGCAGAACACAATGTGGAAAAAGCCAGTCCATGAACATTTGTCAAACACCCAGCCTCCATGCCTTCTATGTGTTGGGATCCAGAACCTTGCATTCACAGATCACAAAGCTGTCAGGTTTCCATCCTGACCCTTCAAACTCCTGACCTGTATATGATTATTCCATCCATACAGTGGGGTACTACTCAGCAACCAAACACATGAATCTCCAAGAGCAGAGTGAATTGCAAAATAACTATGCTAAGTGAAAGAAACAGAAAACAATGAGTACAGACTGTCTTGTTCTATTTACAAATTTTATAGCATTTAAACTATGCTGTAGTGGACAAAAGCAGATGTAGGATAGGAGCAGGAGGGAAGGATGACAAAATAACAAAGGAATAAATGAAAACAATGAGTATTATTAGCATGCTTATTACCTTAATGGGGTTGATAGTTTTGTGGGTATATATTGTGTCAAACTTATCAAATTGTACACTTTAATTATGCATAGTTCTTTGTTCTACCATTACACTTCAATAAAAGTACAGTAAGTCCTTGAATAATATTGCTTTGTTCAATGTCATTTTGTTACAACATTGATGAGATACCGTAAGAACCTAATATTTACTTATATCATTTAGCCTATGGTAAAACTAGTTTTGTTATATGTCATTTGACCTAAAGTCACAGAACCTATCAATGATGTTATGTGAGGACTTTTTAAAGGGATTAGTTAATTTAGGCCCTGGCTGGGAGAAAAGAATCCCTTTGATTTGGGGCCATGGAAAACCAACGAGTCTAAACTTCCCAATTTTCTAGGATGATACCTTACATGCCTTAGTGAATATTTGTTGAATGCATGAATGGATAAACAAAGGAATAAATGAGTGGAGAGATAAATGGATTATCCAAGACCTGAACAAAAAATAGCAGATTGACTTCAGCTGAGGGTCTGTTTTTGTGCCTAGATGGTACAGTGTTGAGGGTGGGGTGCAAAGGCTGACAGCTGCCCTTGAGAACAGCAGTTCATAATAGATTGAGGTCCAGCTGGGCAGGCAGCAATGAGTGAGAAAGACAAGCACAGCATAACTTCCAAGCATAACTAAGAGCCAGGTCTAAAGACAAGAAGGATGAAAAGCTGTAACTAGAAATAGCCCTGTGTGGTGGGACCTGGTTATGGCTCCACAGGGGGCACCTGTTACAGACTAAATATTTTGTCTTTTCAAAATTCATATGTTGAAGTTCTAACCTCCAATGTAATGGTGTTTGGAGGTAGGGCCTTTGGGAGGTGATTATGTTTAGATGATGTAATGAAGATGGAGTCTTAATGATGGAATTATTGTAAGAAAAGACACTAAAGCTTTCTCTCACTCTCTCTCTTCACTCACCGATCCTGCCACATGAAGACACAGTGAAAAGGCAGCTTTTTGTAAGCCAATAAGAGAGCCCTCAACAGAAACTGAATTTTTCAGCACCTTGATCTCAAACTTCCCAGCCTCCGGAACTGTGAGAAATGAATGTCTATTAAGCCACTCAATTATGATAGCCCAAGCTTAGATAGCACCTCATTGTTCTGCCTGCCCAGCCTACGTCTGGTAACAGCACCCTGACCACCACCCTGACCTGCTTTTATTTCATGTAGTAACAAAAAGAAGCCAAGATCCCTCCCCAGTCCTGTCCCCACTCCCTGTCCAAGGAGAGGCACATGGTCTAGGTCTAAACTTTCAGTCAGACAACTGGTTCAGTGATGGACAAGGGACCCAATGTCACCCAATGAAGTGAGGCTGAGATTTAGGGGATCCATTTTCCTCTATGCTTGGTGAGCTGACAAAATGGAGGTTATGACCATGAAAATCCAATGTGAGGTGAGCCTGCCTGAGAATGAAGCTGATGCGGAAGGAAGGGGAAAGGAAGAGTGTGGAGACAGTCCATTCCTGAGGGTGCCAGCCTGGGCTGAATACATCTGACCAGATCTCTCAAGACTCGTCAGCCACATGTGCCAATCGAGTTTGTCCTTTGCTTTAGTAAAGTCAGATTTCTTTCCTTTGCAGCCAGAGGACTCCTGGCTGACATAGGACCATCTAGCCAGAACAGGATGATGAGGTATCATCAAGTGGTCATAGAAAAGCAAGGCCACTCCCTATATAGCATATCACCTGCATTTGCTTCCTGTGTGGAAAGTCCAACCCTGCTTCTTACAAAGCTCTCTCATTGACCAGCCCTAGGTCTATGACCCACGACAGCACCAACCATGGCCCGTGTGCTGGGGTCATATAAAAGCACAGCTGCTCCCTTTATAGCTACAGAGAAAGGGAAGTGACAAACAGACGTGCTAAAGATGACAGTGAAAAAAACAATCTAGTCTCATGAAAACAGGCATACAACTAGTACATAGGGATTTGCACTTCTTTCGGTCTTGCTCCTCAGTGTCAGTCAACTTAAATATTCAGGATGAAGGACATAAAGAGTGCATATTCATTGATGCTCATGCTGCAGTAACTGCTAACACTTTCCACAGGGCAGAGCTTCAGCCTTTGTGGAAATTGGAAATCCATCCTGCCCAGACGGTCTGTGCTTGGAGTGCTGGTGCCACAGTGAGGACAGATTACCTGGCACCATGCACACTCTCCCATTCAGTTCTCTCATCTCCAGAGTCATCAAGAGAGTCTATCAGCAGGTGTCACCGCACCTTCCCCAAGGAGAATAGAGGGTCATGGCAAGTGTTAATGAAATCAGGCGCGACATTTTCCAACACAGTGCTCAGATCCATGAATGATGTACCTGCACCATCATCAAATAATAATGTGATGATTTGTACAACAGCAATCTCCCCACTAGAATATAAGCCTTGCATTTGTCTAGTTTATTTCTGTATCCCAGTGTGTTTATGAGCTTAATAATTAACTGACTACTTCTAAATGTTTATTCTTCCCTGTTCCTCCACTCAATATTTTTTATCACTATCACAGGATTCCATTCTCAAATCAAGGGAACCCACAGGGCAAATCCAACCTATGACTTATTTTTGCATGACCCACTTAGTGTTATAAAACTTTGAATAAGTTGCAAACATTTAAAAATGGGAAGTATTTGTTTAAAATCAAAATTACTGATTTCTTTTAAAAAATCCAAAGATT
>PVKM010029561.1:0-17716 GCA_004027735.1 Carollia perspicillata | reverse complement strand
AACCTGGAGGAGGAGGCCATCATCATGAAGGATGTGCCTGACTGGAAGGTGGGTGTCATGCAGGGAGGAGGGCAGAGGTCTAGGCCACTGTAGAAGTGCAGCCTCCCACAGAAAACCTAGGACTAGGTTGGGTAGCAGGTGCTGGGTGAGGAGAGGAGAACAGCAGCCTCTGTCTGACAGAAGCCAGCACCCCCACCTATATTTAACTGCCTCCGCAGGTGGGCGAGTCTGTGTTCCACACAACGCGCTGGGTGACCCCCATAATGGGCGAGCTGTACGGACTGCGCACGAATGAAGAGATTCTCAATGCTACCTATGGCTTCATCTGGTACACGTAGGGTCTGCTTCTCGGCCGCTGGACTCCATCCCTTCCCCATGGAGAGAATAAATGCTCTGGAAATCTGTCTGCCTGTGTCTCAGTGACTGAGTGGCTCAGGGAGGAGAAGCACCACTGGGTCACATGTGATGTAGGGACTCAGGGACTGGACCTGGGGATTTGCCAGAAAACACCAAGCTGGGTGGCCTCAAAAAAATCCTAGAGGCTGCCCTGGACCTACCATCTGCCTGGACTCCCAAACTCGACTGTCTTACCTATGTTGAAATCCTGCTCAACTACACGTCTGCAGGCTTCACCAGAGCACAGGGATGGGGAGGAGCAGAGTGGGGTGGTGTGGGTGAGGGGCAGAGGGCCCTTACTCTCAGGCCAGGATCCCATAGCAGAGGTGCTCTGCCCATCACGACCCACCTCTGCCCCTCTAGACTTCAGTTCCCTGCCTGTAGGGGCATCCCCAGGCATCCTTACATCCCTGCAACAGCTCAGCTCGTAGCACAAAAGGGTTAAGTCCACCTGCACCTACTGACCAATGGTCGTACGCAGCGCCTCCTGATTGGCAAGTGGGAGGGGCTGGAGCCTGCTCTGGGGTAGCTTAAAAGGCCCAGTCCACCGGGGTCCCCTGCTGCATGCACAAGCTTACCTGAACCATGAGCACCACAGCCTGCCGGGACCCCACCGAGGCACCGGAGGAGCAGCATTTCCTCAGGTCAGCCGGGATAAGGTTGCTACCCTGGGCCCCATGGCCAGAGTGTGACCGGGAGAAGGGGGCATAGCCGGGAGGGGTAATGGGGGAAGGAGCATGGCCCAAAGGGGACCTGGTGAATCTGAGGCCCATGCCACATTTCACTGGAGGGGATGCAGCTGCCTCAGAAGCTGCGTCGCCAGGTAAGCTGCATCAGCAGCAGACCCCTGCCCCACTCATGAATTAGTCACCAGCACTGCTCCTTATTCCTCGTCAGCCCGGACCCCAACCAGGGCCGACCTCCCTTTTCCGTCTCCCAGGGGCCCTAGAGCCCACAACCCTCGTTCCCCATCTGAACACAGACTGAGCTCCGATGCTCACTTCACGGTGGCCTGCTTGCTGATACCACCTTGTCCAGAGAAGGAAACAGGCCTGGGGAGAGAAGCCACTGCCTGAGCCAGGGCTAGGGCAATTTTTGAACACATGGGCCACTTGCAGGGGTCTGGAGCTGGCAGCTGTGGCTGTCTCACACCTTGTTCTGAGTCATCCTGTGTGTCATGGGACTGCAAGTACAGCTGTGGACCTCACAATAAATCAGATTTGTTCCACAGTCCCTTGTCTGACCACTTCTGCCGCCCACTGGCCAATCAGCTCGTGTGAGGGCTGATATTGTCTGCTGTCCAGATTTTGACTGATAACCAGACTTAACCTAAACACTCAGCACTTCCTAACCAGAGGGAAATGAATGTTCACATGCTGTGGGGGACAGTGGGGTGCCTCAAATGCCAGCTGAAGAGTGACAGGGTTCTGTGGGACATGGGAACAAGGGGAGAGGAGGCAATGAGGTTGGAAACAATGGGCGTGTGGGCAGCATGAGGGATTTGAATATTTGAATACTCGGGAGACTTAAGAAGGTTTGCAACAGGGTGATGTAGACTGATGTTCACATTTTCGAAGCCCCCCATGGCTGGTGGTGTGGAGTTTGGGTAGGGGGATGGCATAACACTGTGGCAGGCAGCCATGCAGGAAGAGGGCTGGCAGGAAGAGGCATGAGGGTGGTGTGGGTGGAGAGAAGCCAGTGGAGCTGAGAGCACGAGGAGGGTCTGGCATGGGCATCCTGGCTTTTTGGCTTCCTGGAAGCATTTTGGAAGTGTCAGGCCCAGTGCCCTGAAACCAGGTCACCTCAGCCCTTCTGAGGCTGATGGGCAAAATCCTGGGCCTCACAGCCTTTCTGATCTGGGGGATACGATGAAGGAAGCAAGAAGTACCTCCATAACTGAGCTGCACCCCTTCCCACAGTTCACAATGGCTCTGCCCTACTTCCCACTCATACCTCATCCGTAAGTCCACACCCCAGGACCCTAGCCTGGACCACCCTCTTCCCATGGACTCCCTATTGTCACTCTAATGACCAGTTAAGCAGGAAGATAATATTCCGAGTGGTGACCAGAGGCCACAGCTTTGGGAGAGAGGAAGAAGAGGAGGAATGGACAGTCCTTCCACCCTTCTCACGCACCCCCCGCCCCCAACTCTGCCCTCCTGTTGTTGGGCCTGCAGCCAGAACTGTCACAAGATGAAGGTGGAGAAATAAGCCATATTCCTGAACACCATTCCCAGGAGCTGGGCTGGCCTACCCCTCCTGGGAGAGGGGTGGAGAGGGGTGGACGTGTCTTCCTTTGGCCCCACCATGAGCTCCTTTCCCCACCTGGTACTTCAACCTCATCTGATACTGGCTGAAGACAAGCAGAGGGTTGAATTGGCTCTGGTTACTGGGGTCTCAGGGCAGGCGACTTCCCTGTCCTCAGCCTTCATCTCTCACATCTGCATGGGGCCCCCAAGTGTGTTCCTGATAGGGTTTCTCAGTCTCTCATTGCTCCAGCCACACTGGCCTCCCTTCTGCCTCTTGTACCTACCAAGCTCACTTCCATCATAAGCCCTTGGCCCTCGCTGTTCTTGCTACCTCTCGTAATGCTCCAGGCCAGCTCCTCCAGGAAGCCCTCCCTGACTCCCCATCCCACAGCAGTCTTCATCCCCCACCCCTGCCCATCCTGCTGCTGGGTCTGATCATGCTGTAAAATTGGCTGGAAGGTTGTGGTTTCCTGCTCACAGAATCAAAGAAGGGAATCTAGGGTTCGTCACAACAAACCTCTGCCAGCTGTAAATCTTCCTCTGCTGCTTTGTTCACACTGTGTCTGTGGCTGTGGAGACAGACACCAAGGGTGTAAGTCTCGGTTTTCCCACTTCTTCTTGCATGACCCTGGGCAAGCCTCTTGACTTCTCTGAGTTGTTGGATGTTTTTTCAGCTCTCTGGGTCTGGTTCTATAGTTATTATTGTTATTATTACCCTCCCTAGGGTCTGCTGAGCAGGGCCCAGGTGCTGCTCCCTAGCAGGAAGGAGTTCTGCCTAGGGGAAGCCACCATCAGACCACAGACCCTGCCCAGTTGCTCCACCTTTGATTATGGAGTGAGGAACACTTTCTGATCTTCAAAGCCAGCTCTCCCTCTGCGGTCACCAAGCCCAGGCCCCTCGGAAGGCCCCTAAGCCAGGACCAGCTTGGTTCCTGATGTTAGAAGGGCCCAACACTTGGTTTAACACTCTGCCATCTCCATGAAATTATTAGTTTTTGAACAAGAGGTCCCACATTTGCATTTTGAACTGGCCCTCAAAAATCATCTAGTCCATCCTGCCTTCATTTTTGCAAAGGAGGAAGAAGACTCGGAAAGATGAAACAGACACTGGTCACTCCAGGGACTCGACTCCGTGGCAGAGTTTTACCTCACGCGAGTTGGCCCCATCTCCTTAGGCACAATTATTTGAATTTTACCATGGTCTTTGAGGAGGGGGTGCATCCGCCTCCCTAAATGAGCTATCAAATGCCTCTGCACCCTTCACATACCTCCGCTAGGCACCCCTAGTCCAGTTAGCCCCCTCCAGTGCCCTGGAGGTCAATCACTGGTTTTCTCTCCCTGAAACCCACCCCTCGTCCTCATCGAAGTCCTTCATGCTCCATTTCTCCTCCTGAGTTCCTCCTGTCTTGGGGGCTGGGGGCTTCTCTGGGGCGCAGTCTTCCACTTTGGAAGAGCAGAACCACTGTGCCCTTCCTAGACCACCAGAGGGCGCCCGTGCCTCAGCCTTCGGCTCAACCTCCAGTTGCCAGCCAGATTCCGAGCAATCACTGTTACATCGGATGGGGAAACAGGTTGGGGAGTGGCGTCAGAGACTGGCTGAAAACATTTCTGACTCCATCTGAGATTCTGTCTCCATCTCGTTGTGTCTCTAAACGTCTCTCCCCACTCTGTCCCCCAGCACGGAGGAGGCCGCCGCCCTGGAGCGGGAGCTGCTGGAAGATTATCGCTTTGGGCGGCAACAGCTGGTGGAGTTATGTGGCCATGCTAGTGCTGTGGCTGTGACCAAGGTACTTAACCCCTGACCCTTGACCTTGATCCCAGACAGATGGCCAGCCCACCAGAGCCAATGCCTAGCTGCATGACCCTCATGGTCAGGATGGCCCAGCCCTCAAGAAGCTCCTCTTTGGTTGGGGCTGCCCCAGCCTGTCACTCAGATGGGGAAACTGAGGCCCAGAGAGGCTCATCACTGGCCAGGCGAGGAAGGGACCCAAGACCCAGGGTGTCAATGAGGGTCAGAGCAGAGACTGAGGCAGCTACAGGGATAGGTCTGGGGCCCTTGAGGTGCAGACATGACCGACTGCCTCTGCAGCTTCCTGGGTCTTGGGCATGGAGCACCCCCAAACAACCCTGTGCCACAGGTGGGAAAACAGGCCCAGAGGTGGGGAGGGGCCTGGGCAGGGTCTCAGGGGGTGGGAAGCAAAGCTGTGCCTGGTTCTGGGCCAAACCCCCACGCCACCACCACCTTGAGATGTCTGCAGGGGACTAGAGCAGAACCGCGACGATGATACCACCACCTGGTGCCTTGCCCCAAGCTGCCTCTGAACAAGGGTAGTGAACTGACGCTGGTTAATAAACAGAAAGTCCTTAGAAAAGTGCCCAGTAGGGTCAGGGATCCAGCCTGTAATTCTTCTCTGTTTCTTCCCCTCCTTCCCATCCTTATTACCACTGTATACTTTTTTAAAACTCAGTATTTTTTATGTGGACTCAATTTTATTTTTTTACTTAAATGTTCTTATTTCCAAAAGAAACATATCCTGAGTGAGGTGCCCAAAAGAGGATATAATGAAAATCTAAGCCAGGGTAGTAAACCCTTGCCTGGCCCTTGGTGACCGACTGTCCGATTTGTGCCCTGAAAGCCCCAAGTCCAGCTGGAAGCCCCTTGGTTCCAGTTAGCCAATGTCACCCTTCATGACTCTGGATGTGGTGTGGTGGGTCACAGGCAAGTCAGG
The DNA here is from genome assembly GCA_004027735.1 of Carollia perspicillata. Classification (NCBI taxonomy): domain Eukaryota; kingdom Metazoa; phylum Chordata; class Mammalia; order Chiroptera; family Phyllostomidae; genus Carollia; species Carollia perspicillata. The sequence goes on along the minus strand of PVKM010029561.1, from coordinate 12,342 downwards.
GTCAGTCAAGACCTCACGGATACCTTGGGGAGAAGCTCAAAGATGCCACAACTTCCTCTCTGTGAGGTTGGAGGTTAAATGGGCCAGACTCTGTGTAGCCAGGGAGAGGCCCCAAGGGCCTGTCAGAGACATTGTCACTTCTATTTAGTAGAGGCGAATGGAGTCTGGGAGAGGAGAGAGGGCTCAACAAAGAGTGACTCAGAGTTGGCAGGCGGAGACTTGAACGCCATGCTTAGCTCCTGTGTTAAAGAGAGAGGAGAGACAAGTACAGACCCAAAGAGACAGAGTCTGAGAGATACAGACCAAGGCAAAGAGACAGAGACAGACGAGATGGAGAGTGAGAGATACAGAGCGACAGGGGGTAAAGACAGAAGCCAATGGAGAGGGATAGAGAGAGAGAGACGGGGCATGGCAGGTTGGAAAAATACTTCCCCCCACCAACTTTGGGGCCTCTGGGAGTGCCTGAGGCCTGGAAAATGGGCGGGGGAGGGGCAGCCACTACAGTGGAAAAAGGTGGAAGAATGTCTGCAACTCAGGCCGAGAATAAACAAACCACAGTCCGGGCTCCAATGGCAGCAGGAGGCAGCTTTCCTGTTCTGTCTTGGCAGAGACAGGCAAGGATTCTGCATCTCTAAGGAGTAAACTGAGGCCCCAAGAGGCCCCACCTGTCACCCAGAATGCCCCTCCTTTTTTCCTACTCTATTGCCTTCAAGCCCAAGCCCCGTCCCTTCCCCAACCTGGGCCTCAGTTTCCCAACCTGAGCAAAGAGGAATTCCAAGCGCCATGCCTTTGTCTTTGCTGTGCCCCCTACAGGTGTTCCCCTTGCCTGCTGTCTCCCGGAAGCAGAGGACCGTGCTGGTCGTGTGCGGCCCAGAGCAGAATGGGGCGGTGGGGCTGGTCTGTGCCCGGCACCTGCGGGTGTTTGTGAGTAACGAGGGCTCCCTTGACCTCCGAGGGTCAGGCCCCACCCTGTCCCTACGGAAGTTGCTTCCTCCTCTTTGTAGTGTCCCAGCGGAACATTGAGACTGGACAAGTCACAGAGTACGCTCAGTGCTTGCCCCGCGCAGGGTCTGCTTCCTGGGACCAGGTCTGGAGGCTTGGCAGGGCCAAGTAGGAGCTCAGGTGGCCTCCATGCTGACCGCTTCCTGCCCCCCTCCCAGGAGTACGAACCGACCATCTTCTACCCCACACGCTCACTGGATCCCCTGCACCGGGACCTGACCACCCAGTGTGAGAAGATGGACATCCCTTTCCTGTCCTATCTGCCCACAGAGGTCAGCACTCCTCAGCAGCTGAGGGGCAGGTGGGGATGGTGCCCCAAGGCCGCCCCTTACCCTGCCTGCCCTCCCAGGTCCAGCTCATCAATGACGCCTATGGTCTGGTGGTGGATGCCGTGCTGGGCCCTGGCGTGGAGCCCCGTGAGGTCGGGGGCCCCTGCACACGTGCGCTGGCCACACTCAAGCTGCTGTCCATCCCTCTTGTGAGCCTGGACGTTCCCTCAGGCATGCCAGGCGGAGGGGGGCGAGTCAGGGCTGGGGAGACCTGGGGGCCCCGTGTACTCCAGCTTCTGTTACCCTGGTTTATCTGCCCACTCCAAGCCTCAGTTTCTCCAGCATGGATGGATGTGCACTCTGGGTATTGCAGAGGGTCACCTCCATCCCTCAGACGAGGAAGACTGAGGCTATTTCCCAGGTGGCCCTGCGTTGCCTCCCCACTACACCCAGCCCAACATGCCTGCTGCCCACTCTGGCCCAGTTACCCGGGCAGACGTGAGCTCACTGGGCAAAGGCCTCGCCTGTCCTGGCCGCCGCCTCATGCCTGGTGGAGCCATTAGGCCGTGGGCAAATGGAACAAACAGCCGCTGGCCAGCCGGACCCTCCGCAGGGGGCGGCTGGGTTCAGAGGGATGTCCCCGGGCTTGAGAGACCTCAGCGCCATTCCAGGAGGGTGCTGAAGAGCAGGGTTGGGGGCAGGAGGTGACTATGAGGAGGTGGGCTGTCTGATATGAGGGAGGAGCCTAGGGTCACAGAAGAAAGGATTAAAGTCCGAGGGAGGAAGCTTATTTATTTGTATTTTTATTTTTAGTATTTGATTTTGAGAGTACATTTATTAAAGCTGGGGAGAGTGAAGCAAGGAAGGACTTAAGATAGACGAAGCAGCAGGAGAGAGCCTAGGCGGGGCTGCTTTGACTCTCTAGGAATGTTACAGGAAAGAAACGAGCTGAGGCGGGGCTGCTGTGGCTCACTGAGTCAGAGGAAAGGGGTCTTCGAGACAGGCTCAGGGGCTAGCCCGGACGACCTGCCACTGCCCATTGCTCCTCTGGTTGCAAGTCTCTTGGGGACCCTTAGAATTTAGGAGATATGTGCCTTGGGGGTGGGGGAGAAGAGGGGGAAGGGAAAGACACAGGTGTGTATGTTCCCAGGAGGGGGAGCCCACCAGGAGGAGGCTTTTGGTTAGTGGTCCCAGACTCCAGTCAGGCAGGAGAGAAGGCAAGGTCCCCAGTCAGAAGGCGGAGTGCTGTTTGAGAGGTGGCAGAGGCTATGACGCAATGAGTGAGGTGGTGGGGCCCGTGAAAAGGCCAGATCTAGCGTGAGGGTGAAGGTGGCGATGTCATATCAGAGGACAGAGGATCAGTCAGAGCGAGGAGGATGGATGCTCACGATGGGTGGGGAAGGGGGCACTGGCTGTCAGAGGCAAGAACCTGAGTCAAAAAGACAGGCCAGGTAGGAGAGAGCTGCCTGAGGGTGGAGGCTAGTCTGTTCTCCGAGTGGGGCTCTGGTCAGAGAGGAGGCTGGCTGGGACGCCTGGGTGGACAGAGGTTCTCGTCTAAGTGGGGAAACTCAGGACCGATGGGAAGGGAGGCAGGCATGGAGACAGACCCCCCAAGAAGCATGGTTCTGATTAGGAAAGGGGAGCAGGTGGAAAGGATGCAGTCTGAAGGCAGAGGCTGAGTCAGATGGGGGAGGAAGGAAGACGGAGGGTACCAGCATGGGGGGAGGGGCAGAAGAGTAGGAGGGCTCTGGTGGGAAGAGGAGGGAAAAACATCTCCAAGGAGGGGAAGAGACTGGTCTGAGGGCGGAGGCTCAGTTCTATGGCCAGGCAGGTGTGACCAAACCTCATTGCCTGAGATCAGAGGCTGGCGGTCGGATCTGAGATCTGATGGGGAAGGGGAAGTGGGTGGTGCGGCGCAGGACTCTCCTCTGAGGGTGAGCAACCTTTTCAGCTCCTGATGCCCCCTCCCACCCCCCTCCCTCAGGCTGGGACGCGGAGACCGGCGGCGACTCCGAGGACGGGCTGCGGCCCGACGTGCTGGTCTCACTGGCGGCGCCCAAGCGCTGTGCCGGCCGCTTCTCTGGGCGCCACCACTTCGTGGCCGGCAGATTCCTGCCGGACGACGTGCGCCGAAAGTTCGCTCTGCGCCTGCCGGGGTACACGGGCACCGACTGCGTGGCGGCGCTGTGACCGCCGCCACGCCCACTCAGCTTGGTCGCGCGCTAATAAACAGACGTCCCGACACCTCCTGGCCTCGCCTCCTCTGTGCGCCACGGGTGGGCAGACTCGGGTAGGGACTTCCCACCTGTCCCCAGGCGGCCCCAGGCGGGAGGGATGGAGGGCAGATGCCAGGTAGGACTTCCCGATGTTCTCCATAAAGGGTAGATTTAGGGACTTCCAGCCCGCTCGATGGTCTAAGGCCATGGGGTTGAAGTTCCACTTGTTGCAGGATTTCTGGGTGCCCAAGGCGTGAAGAGTCGGGCAGCTGCAGGCCCGATTCCAAGAGGCACTTCCTCACAGTCAGCTTGGGACCCTACGTGGAGAATGGAGGGCGGGTGGAGGGAAGGACTTCCAGCAGCCGGCGACAGGGGGACGCAAGCCAGCCTGAAGCCGGACGCATTGAGGGGGGTGACCCAGAGTGGTTGCTCAGGCATCGAAGTCACCCAGGGCAAAGGAGCTTGGCCCGGACGGGGCGGGGCCTGGGCCAGGCGGGGCCTGCGGTTGCGTCCCGCCCTCCCCCTCAGCCCCAGCAGCCTCCAGAGCAGCGGGAGTCCGACCAGAGTGCGCGGCCGAGCCCGGACCCTCCTTCGGACACTCGGACCCGGCCATGGCGTCACTGCCGCCACTGCTGTGCCTCTGTGTCGCTGCGGCGCACCTGGCGGGGGCCCGAGGTGAGGCGCCCCCAAAGCCCTAGCCTATCCCATTGGCGCCCAAATGCCTGGCAGCAGGTCTGCCATGCAGCCCCCTGGAGCAAGAACCAAAGGACCACTCGCTTCCTCAGTCCTGGGTCCCCTTTGCCAGCAGCCCGGGACAGAGGTAGTGAGAGGGCAGCAGAGAGACGGAGCCCAGGACCTCCTGGGGCGGGAGAGACCTTCTCGGATTTCTTCCCTCCTCTAGGAGACAGTAGGGGCACCTGGAGTGTGGATATGAACTTGAGGCTTTTCTGGGTTCCCAGTGACTGCAGGGTACCTATCTCAATCTCAGCCCCAGAGTCTGGACCCTGGATCAGCAGTCCTGGACCCTCTCACCTAACTCCTCCTCTCTTCCACACACACCTCCCATTCAGAAAAGAAAGTATCCTCTCTGGAACACTCAAGTGGAGCCGGGAGTTGGGCCCATTTCTCAGATGAGGAGACTGAGGTTTTGAGAGGGAAGGGACTTGTCTGAGGTTGTTGGCTAGCCCAACTCTCTCAGACAACTGGAGTCCAGAGAAGCCAGGCTCCATTCCAAAGACCTCCTGCTGGCAGCATGGTCCCCAGTGCCGGGATGGAAGGTAGAGTGAGGGAAGGACTTCCAACAGGCAAATGGACAAAGGGAGTGCAGCTCAGAGGGCAGAATACACCTGGGGGAGAACTTGGTCTGGGGTAGGGTCGACAGGCTTCCAAGGCCCACGGGGTTGAGGCTGAGAGGTCAGAGGGAGGCTTCCTGGAGGAGGGAGTGCCACAATTCTTGTGGTCAGCCAGAGCGGGGTTCTGGCTTCCAAGAGCCCCAGTTTTCTCTCCTGTCAAATGGATATGATCATGGCAGCATCTTACGTAAAAGCTCACAGGGGTCCCCATCAGTGCTCCTTGTCCCCGCACCAACTCCTCACCCCTTCCACAGGCACCAGCCCCATTGAGGAGCCCACAGAGACCATGTGGGGTCTTGAAGGTTCATCGCTGCGCCCTGGCCTGCCCTCGCCAGCCCTGGAGGACTGGGAAGGTGAGTCAGCCCAGGTCTGAGTCCTGGCTCTGCTGTGGGCTGTTGTGTGAGCTGATGGGGACACATGAGGAGGGGACACAGGCTGGGTGAAGAGCACAGTACCATTTTGGTCCCTGGACATGACAGCCCCTGGAGTGGTGCTCCTGTTGTAGGAGCAGGGAGCCGAGACTCCGGGTTGTTTGCCAAGGAGGAAACCGAAGATGGGTGGTGGTGAGATGCTGGGCCCGCCTGCCCAGGCCACACAGGACAGCAGGAGTTCTGGAACCTGGGTCTCTCGTTTCCAGGCCAGGAAAGTTCTATACGATTGCTCTTGAATCAGAAAAGGAGTAAACTTCCCCTGGGGGAGTTGATATCGGGGGCCAACTCCTTCCCACCACTGGTGGGTTCAGCCTGTGGTGGGTTCAGCCAGGCAGTGAACAAGGTACCAGCTGGCACTAACGGAGCTGCCAGGCAGTGGAAAGCCACATCTAGGGCTGGTAGCAGGCCAGGGTCTCCAGTTGCCTTTGTATCTCCTCACACCTCAGGCGTTCTGTGCTGTGAGGATGGTGAGACAGTGGCAAGATCTTTGTGTGCACCGATGCCCAGTTCAGGCACTGGGCAACAAAACTAGGGCTGGTCAAGGGAAGGTCAACCTCCCGGTCACCCTTTCACAGCTCCTTCTGCCCTTGAGGGCTCTGGATCAGGGCCTGGCCGTGGGCGGGCTGGGTTAGCCTTCAATCATTGGGGGGTGGGGGGTGGGGGGTGGGTGGAGGCTCCCCACCCCTGGACAGCATGTAAGGCCCGCAAACCACGCAGATGGGGCCCGACAGGCCGTGGCCCGGGTCTAAGCGCTTATGTTGCCCACAGAGGCCAGTGAGTGGACGTCCTGGTTCAATGTGGACCATCCGGGCGGCGACGGCGACTTCGAGAGCCTGGCTGCAATCCGCTTCTATTACGGGCCGGCGCGCGTGTGCCAGCAGCCGCTGGCGCTGGAGGCTCGCACCACTGACTGGGCCCTGCCGTCCACCGTCGGCGAGCGTGTGCACTTGAACCCCACGCGCGGTTTCTGGTGCCTCAACCGCGAGCAGCCGCGTGGCCGCCGCTGCTCCAACTACCACGTGCGCTTCCGCTGCCCTCTGGGTGAGGGCAGCGCCCGGGGGGCGGGGCCTGCGGGGGCGAGGCGGATCCGAATGGGTGGTGTTGGGGAGGACAAGGGGTCTTGTGGATTTGGGCGTGGCTAGGGAAAGGCGGGGTCCTTTAAGAACTTGGCCCTGGAAAAGGGCATGGCCGGACAGGGGCGGGGCTTTGGTAGAGAGAGGCTCGGAATAACTGGGGTCCCAAGTGATGAGCAGAAAGGGACCCCTGGGGTCGCTACTCTCTCTGTCGCAGCCATCATTTGTTCATCTGTAACTGCTCCGTTCTGTGGGGGGGTGTTTTGAGCCCAAAATGTGTGCGAGACGCAGGTAGACCAGCCGGCTCACCTCGGGGAGCTAATGGGGGAGCCGGGAGGAACTTCAACGGCACCTTTGACGGGTGCGCCTAGGGAGGTGATGGTAGAAGCAGTGCGCAGGACTTCTGTCTGGAGCACCTGCCCTTGGATGCACGTGGCGGGGGCCTATCCCACATTGTCACCAAATTTATGAGGAGCAGCCCCTAGGGTGGGTGGTTGCCTGACCCTCCCCGCCCGCTCTCCCCGCAGAGGCCGCATGGGGCACGTGGGGCCCGTGGGGTCCCTGCTCAGGGAGCTGCGGACCAGGTCGTCGTTTGCGCCGGCGCCACTGCCCAAGCCCCAGTGGGGATACATGTCCTGGTCGTCCTCTGGAGGCGCAGAAGTGTGTGCGACCTCGCTGTCCAGGTAGGAGAGGCGGGGCCAGTTGAGGGATGAACCTGCAAGGGAGGGGCTCGTAGGGTGGATCCCGATGGGCAGGGCCTGAGGGAAAGAGGCGGGGCCTGGGTGCCCAGACAGGGCCTGGAGGGCCTGAACTTGGTTCACGAGGAGATAGGCCCTCCCGTTCCTATTGGCTCCCCTCCTCTCGGGGACCATTGGTGAATGTGTACATTTGAACGGGTGAAAGCTCCGGAGATCGTGTCCGGCAAGGGCAGATCTGAGGGGGGCGCTTCCCTCGTGTGCACGGCCGAGTGTGGGGATGTCCAGGTGATCATTGACACACACAGAAGCGGCTGACGCAATTGGGAAGCGCAGTTTTTACACACGCAGCATTTGCAGCCCCCACCAGTCCCCTACGTCCATGTGGGCACGCGCTCACACCCTGGCAGACACGATACCCAGGCCCTCCCAGGGCCAGACACCAGGCCAGCCAGGAGGCCAGTGGAAATTCCGATCCTGCCCCTGGGCTCCACAAACACGGTCTGGAGACTGCCGGCAGAGCCCGCGGGCCGGGTGGGGGAGCACGGTGGCCAATGGGGTGGTGGGGTCCCCACCCTGCCCGGCCTGGCTCTGCCCTCCCTGTGGCGCCTCTTCCCTGAAGTTTCCAGTGGAATTTTCCATTTTATGGAGAAACCACGGGGTTGGGAGGGGAGGGAGATGTTCTGGGTCCAGGACCCAGCCCCTGCCTGGACATTTTCTCTTATGCTGGAAGGAGCCTCTCGGTCCTGTGAGAGTCGCCTCTCTTGTCCCCTCCTCCTGGGCATCTTCCTCTGGACCTCAGGTCCCTCCCCCTGCTCAGCCCTGACCTCTCAGCCCCCTGTTCCTCTCACACTAGGGGCTGCTCCCAGAACAGCTCTGCCTGAGCACCTTTGTTGCGTAGGCCCCTCTGCCTCTCTGCTTCCCTGTGTCCCTCAGGGTGCAGCCTCAAAGCGTGCAGATGCCCCAGTCACATCCTTCTGGGCTCAGTGGTCACGTCATCTGGCCAACCGCTCCCAGGGGCCAGGGTCTACCTGAGAGACTGGCCTGGCACCGTGACCACCAGTGATGCCCACGGAACCTTCCGGATGCCTGGAGTCTGTGCCAGCAGCCGGACCAATGTCAGTGCTCAGATGGATGGCTTCTCTGCTGGTGTGGCCCAGGCCCAGGCCAACAGCTCCACATCTGCTGTGGCCACTATTGTTCTTGATAAGCTGGGTAAGTGCCTTGCAGCAAAGAGGATGAGGAGGCCTAGGGACTGGGGAGGAAGTTCTGGGTGACACCAAGCACTTGGGGTTGGGGCGATGGGGGAGAGTGTGGTCACGGGGGGAAGAAATGAGATGTGAGTAGTCGTGGAAGGCCCCAGGGTAGACTTGGAGTTGTGGAGGGAAGCATTAAGATGGGGCATCATCCTGAGCAGATGTGGGGGCACTTGAGTTGGAAGAATAGGGAGTCCTTGGAAAGAGGAGGAAGGGCCCTGCTCTTGGGGAAGGTCATTGGGAGGAGTTGGGATGGGGCAGTGCCCTGATCTTCACTGTCTTTTCCCCAGAAAAGCCCTACCTGGTGAAGCACCCTGAGTCCCGAGTGCGAGAGGTGGGCCAGAATGTGACCTTCTGCTGCAAAGCCTCAGGCAACCCCGTGCCCAAGAAATACTCCTGGTGAGTGCCCTGACCCATGCTCAAGGGCCTCGTGCCAGCTCTGGGGTTGGATTGGATTTCTTGTGGTATATGGTGTCTCCGAGACCTGGAGGGAAATGCTGTGTACCTCCCAGGCTGTGTTCAGGGTCGGATGGGGATAGCCCCGCCCCTGTGCCAAGGACCCTCATGGTGTTGCCCACCCGCCACCCAGGTTCCACAATGGGACCCTGCTGGAAAGGCGAGAGCACAGGTATGGGGCCCACCTGGAGCTGCGGGGACTGCGCCCAGACCAGGCAGGCACTTACCACTGCAAAGCATGGAATGACGCGGGCTCTGTGCACTCGGGTTCCGCCAGACTCATTGTGCTTGGTAAGCACCCTGCCACCTTCCTCCAGCATACCCTAACTCAACCCCAAGTAGAGCTCCAAAGTCAGAATGATTTCAGACCTTGCTGAGTCTGATCCCAGGCCCCTCCTCAGCCCCTGACCCCAGTCCAAGCCCCCACCCTTGGCCTCAATGGAGTCCTCCCCGCTTACCCTGACCTGGCTGATTTCTTGCTCCCCAGCCCCGGGACAGCCAGCCTGTGACCCCCAGCCTCGTGAGCACCTGATCAAACTCCCAGATGACTGCAGTCAGCCAGGCACTGGCCCTGCCTATCTGGATGTGGGTCTCTGCCCTGACACCCTCTGCCCCAGCCCCGCAGGCTCTAGCCCCAGGTGTGGGGACCCAGGCTCCCGTTGCTGCTCTGTGCGCCGCCTGGAAAGCAGGGAGATTCACTGCTCCAGCTATGTCCTTCCCGTCAAGGTGGTGGCTGAGTGTGGCTGCCAGAAATGCCTGCCCCCTCGAGGGCTGGTCCGGGGACGTGTGGTGGCTGCTGACTCAGGGGAGCCCCTGCGCTTTGCCCAGATCCTGCTGGGCAGCAAGCCCATTGGATTTACCTCCTACCAGGGTGACTTCACCATCGAGGTGCCGCCCTCTACCCAGCGGCTGGTGGTGACTTTCGTGGAACCCAGTGGTGATTTCATGGACACTGTCAGGGTCCTGCCTTTTGACCCTCGAGGTGCTGGTGTGTATCACGAGGTCAAGGCCATGCGGAAGAAAGCCCCCGTCATCTTAGATGCCAGCCAGACCAACATGCTCCCCCTCGGGGAGCTGGAAGAAGAGCCCCCTTTGGGAGAACTGGTCTTCCCACCAGGAGCCTTCCGCAGAGCCAATGGGGAACCCTATTCTGGAGCTGTGGAGGCCCGGGTGACCTTCGTGGACCCCCGAGATCTCACCTCGGCGGCTGCTGCCCCCAGTGACTTGCGTTTTGTGGACAGTGATGGCGATTTGGCCCCACTGCGCACCTACGGCATGTTCGCAGTAGACCTCCGGGCCGCTGGCTCCATCGAGCAGCTGCAGGCCGGGCCCTTGGCGGTCCGTGTGGCCGCCGGCCAGATCCATATGGCGGGCCACGTGGAGGCCCTCAAGCTGTGGTCGCTGAACCCCGACACAGGTTTGTGGGAAGAGGAAAGCGGTTTCCAGCGCGAGGAGTCAGCGGCCCCACGGGTCCGCCGGGAAGAGCGAGTCTTCCTAGTGGGCAATGTGGAGGTCCGCGAGCGGCGGCTGTTCAATCTAGACGTGCCTGAGCGCCGCCGCTGCTTCGTGAAGGTGCGCGCCTACGCTAACGAGAAGTTCACCCCTAGCGAGCAGGTAGAGGGCGTGGTGATCACGCTGGTTAACCTGGAGCCAGCTCCTGGCTACTCCGCCAATCCCCGCGCCTGGGGCCGGTTTGATAGTGCGGTTACAGGCCCCAACGGAGCCTGCCTTCCTGCCTTCTGCGATGCAGACCAGCCAGATGCCTACACAGCCCTGGTCACGGCCACCCTGGGTGGGGAGGAGCTGGAGCCCGCCCCCTCCAGGCCTCGCCCTCTCCCGGCCACCGTGGGCGTGGCCCAGCCCTACCTGGACAAGCTGGGGTACCGCCGCACAGACCATGACGACCCTGCACTGAAACGAAACGGCTTCCGCATCAACCTCGCCAAACCCAGGCCTGGTGACTCCGCCGAAGTCAACGGCCCCGTGTACCCATGGCGCAGCCTGCGGGAGTGCCAGGAGGCCCCAGTGACCGCCAGCCACTTCCGTTTCGCACGCATGGAGGTAGACAAGTACGAGTACAACGTTGTCCCATTCCGAGAGGGCGCGCCAGCCTCCTGGACTGGAGATCTCCTGGCCTGGTGGCCCAACCCACAGGAGTTCCGAGCCTGCTTCCTCAAGGTTAAGGTCCAAGGCCCGCAAGAGTATATGGTACGCTCCCACAATGTGGGGGGCAGCCACCCACGCACTCAGGGACAACTCTATGGGCTGCGGGATGTCCGCAGCGTCCGAGACCCACAGCGCCCTGGAACGTCTGCTGCCTGTGTGGAGTTCAAGTGCAGCGGAATGCTGTTCGACCAACGACAGGTGGACAGGACGCTGGTGTCCATCATGCCCCAGGGCAGCTGTCGTCGTGTGGCCATCAACGGGCTCCTCCGGGATTACTTGGCCCGGCATCCCCCACTGGCCCCAGCCAGTGACCCGGCCACCTTTGCCATGCTGGCCCCGCTGGACCCTCTGGGTCACAACTACGGTGTCTACACGGTCACTGACCAGAGCCCAAGGCTGGCCAAGGAGATCGCTATCGGCCGCTGCTTCGATGGCTCCTCCGACGGCTTCTCCAGGGAGATGAAGGCCGACGCGGGCACAGCTGTCACGTTCCAGTGTCGGGAGCCGGCAGCTGGCCGGCCCAGCCTCTTCCAGAGGCTGCTAGAGTCCCCAGAGACAGCACTCGGAGACATCCGCAGGGAGATGAGCCAGGTGGCCCAGGCCCGAGCCGAGGGTCCCCTCCGTACCCGACGGGGCAGGGCCTGGCAGTGACCTGGGCCCCAGCTTCCCTCCTCTGCTTGCTCTGGACTTCTCTGTCCCTGGGAAGTCTCACCCCCTTCTCCAGATGTTGCCTCCCCGCCACCTGCTCAGAATTCGGAGTCAAGTCCCGTGGTGGAAATGCCAGGCAGGCGATTATGGCTGTCTGACATTAAAGGGAGTTGAAGTCCATCCTGACTGTGGGAGCCAGCATCCGGGGAGACCGTGCAGGCTGGAGGGAATGGCTCCCAGATCACAAGCCAGCTCTGATTTCAGTTGTATTTTGATCCTGATTTCAAATATTCTGCCCCTTGGGATTTCTGACCTTTGGCCTAAAGCCCCCTGTGCGTCACTGAGCTGCATGCTTCATCAGGTCCGCTGCCCGAAGCTTCGTTCTTGGGGTTATTTATTGAAACAAAGCCTGCGGGACTGGTCACTGGGGTGAGTGGGGAGTCCAGGCCCAGTGAAGGTCTGGGGAGGGGCTTCTTGGTTCTGGGGCTGTGGGCACAATTCTCATCTTTGGTGCTTGGAGACCCTCAGGGGGTCAGGGCAGGGAATCCATTAAAGATGCTTCATTTCCAGCTCATGGTGTCAGTCTAGGGGAGCAAAGGATGGAGGCTGAGGCTGCCAGACACAGACAGACCTTGGCAGAGGCAGGCCTCAACACAGAAGGACATTCACGTGCAGACAGTCAGAGGCCCCCACAAGGCCCAGGATGTGCCTCTTGCAGGCCTGTAGGCTCGCCCCACCCCCCACTCTGGCTGAAGTGTGCAGAAGTGTGTCTGTGACA
>PVKM010029559.1:0-17724 GCA_004027735.1 Carollia perspicillata | reverse complement strand
TATATATATATATTCAATCCTCACTCAAGTTTTTGTTTATTGGTTTTAGAAAGAGAAGAAGAAAGAGAGAAACCTACACAGTCTCTAACCAGGGATTGAATCTGCAACCTAGGTGTGTGCCCTACCTAAGGATCAAACCCTCAACTTTTTGGTGTACACGATGGCACTCCAACCATCTGAGCCATCTAATCAGGATAACTGGACATATTTTTTATAAATTTTTCAAATGTTAAATATTGTATGGAGACAAGAAATTCTTCCTGAAATCTAAGTATTACTCTTTTACGCTGCTCAGAAATATTAATACACACACATGCACACATTTAAAAAAAATGTATTACCTAGCACTTTACCTTTCTGTATGCTTTAAATCAGTGGAAGAATTGGATGCCCCTATCAATAAGTTAAGAGAATTAATGTACAATCCTGGGACTATGATGATGATATTATATTTGTCCCTGGTGACTTTTAGATTAGTGTCAGGATGTTACGAGATCAACTAAAATTCCTCTTAAAACAAAGTGTAATAACATTTTGTGCAAAAGGCTGACTTCATTAAATAGCATTATTAAACACATATTTCTTTTAAGAAAGAGACCTTGGACCTCATGAAGAGAACACTTTTTGAAAATATTGCTTAAAAAACAAGGCAATTTAAAAAATAAATAGATTTAACTCATTCCCAACCTGAATCCTGAGAACTTTTTCAATTTGCTAAGCTATTATAATTAACAAGTCACTTTAAGAACATTCTAATTTTATCTCTTATGTATCTTATTTAAGTATTTTATAGAACAATGTTTCCCAAATTTTGCTATACATTCATATCACTTGGGGAGCTTTTATAAATCCTCATACTCTGATTGCGCCTTATACCAAGTCGTAACAGAGGAGTTCCATGCCGGGGAGCTGCACTTGTCCTTATGATATTCTGGAAAAACCAGCTAGAGGACCAGCAGAATAGGACATGCTGTGGACATGCTGTTTATTACTCACACTGCAGAGGAGTGCACCGACGGCAGGGATCAGGCAGAGGAGGCTGTACGCTGCCTCTGGCCTTGGCTCTACTTGTAGGGTTAGGGAGGGGTTAGCAGCACTGAAGGGAACACGGTGGAATGTGAAAGCTCTACATTGTTATGGTAAACACAGGAGCTTTGAGTGGGCTAGGACATTCAGATACAGACTGTTTTCCTCATTCTTTATGGCTGCTGGCCAGTCGGCCATCTGTTCTCTGAGGTCATGGAGGAGCCATGTCCTAAGTTACCCCATACAAGTCAATCAGAATATCTGTAGATAAAAGAAAGGCATCAAAAAATTTCTAAATTCTCCACTTAAATACTATGTACATGGTTTGAGAACAACTGGTTACTAATTCTCATATTTTAGGGTAGATAAGAAATCACCTTGCATATTATCATCATATTCCTTGTTCCTTCTCCGATATAGTCCTATTCAATGGGGCTAGCATGAGGCACTCCAGGGGATTTGAGTGTGAGTGATCCATATACACAGATTGAAGAAATACTTGCGTAGAGCAGGGCTACTCAAAGAGTGGCCCTAGGGACAGCAGCATCAGGACTAACTATGAGAAAGGAAGGGATATGGTGAACAAGAAACAGACCACTCAGAGAAAGAGCAACATGCTTGGATTTACAGTCATAATTTTCTTTCCTTCAGTGCTTCCTCACTCACTTGTTGAACATGGGTGAATTACTTCACCTTTTTTTCATTGTGGCAGTGAGAGTTAGAGTCGGGCAATGTGTGAAGGATTTTTAAATTGTACAGTTTCTACAGAAGTATGGTACTATATTAGCAGTATTGGTATTACAACTAGAATTGTTACATCTTTCAAAGAGAAGCTATATGATAAGTATATACCCAAAAAATAACATGCCCATATCATATGAAGTTATTTTAAGACCTTAGTTCAGTGATGTAGAAAGTTGTGAAAGTAGCAACTAAGTTTAGGACAAGAAAAAAGGTAAACAAACTGTAAATTGATGATGTTCCTTGAGCCCATTATGTGTGAAAAGCGTTTCTTCCCAGATAAAGAGGACAGGGCACTTTCCTCCCGGAGAGTTGCCATTAGAGACCAGAAAGTCAATTAGGAGAATTTAATTAAAATATTTAATAATTGTTAAGTGGCAACTATGAGCCAGTTGGAAAAAATGAAGTAAGTCACCCTGAAATAGACCATTTGAATAGTCCCACAAGTATAAAATAGAGTTCTTAATTATAAAAATTCATCAAAATGAAACCTCTGGCTCAGAGTATTTCATTGGAGAATTCTATCATATAGAAATGAAAATTCATATTTACATAAAAACCTATACACAAATTTTATAGCACCTTTATTCATAACAGCCAAAAACTATAAACAGCTCAGATATTCTTCAGTGTGCAAATGGTTAAAAAAATCTTGGAATATCACATTATGGAATAGTACTCAGAATAAAGAGGAATGAACTATATTAATACACATAAAAACTTAAATAATTCTTTGAGTAATTACACTGGATGAGAAAAAAAGCAATATCCAAAAGTTACATACAACATGATTCCTGTTACCAAACATTCTTAAAGTGATGAAAGTATTTAAATGGAAAACAGATCAGTAGCTACCAAAGCTTACATACGGATGTATCTGGGAGAGAATGAAATAGGTGTAGCTCTTAAAGAACAACATGATGTATGCTGGTGGTGAGGAGAATTTTCTGTATCTTCATTGTAATGTCAAGATAATATCTTGGTTATATTATTATGCTATAGCTTTGCAAAATATTCCTATTAAGAAAAAAAATTTATGAGGGTACACTGGTCACTCTTTAAGTACCTCAACATAAAAAATAATAAGAAAATTAATGGAGAGACTACTTTAAATTCTGTGCAGTTTAGAAATGAGAAAAATAATTAAATTTCATATCAATAAAGAGGCTCTCCAAGTTACTGATAAAACAAACAATCTTCTAAAGAAATTTTCAGTGAATTATGAACCTATTAAAATGTGAAGAGATGCTTATGATATATGGTAATCAATAAATGTAAATTAAAAAAATAAATGTTGTATTTTAAAGATTTATACACGGTGGACCCAAAGGAGAGAGGAAATGGCACCTTCATTCACTGTTATTAGCAATACAAATCAGGACAATGTCTAGAACAGCAATTTGGTAGTATCTGCCAAAATTTAAAAAAATTAAAATATTTATGCATACACATGACCCAGAAATCCTGAATCCGGACTCTAAACAACTGTACTACATGACCTCTACAAGGGAAATATTATTAACTGTTGTGTGCTAGTCGCTGCTGTAAGTTACTAGAAAAAGAAGTTAAAAGGCAATCTATGCAGTTTAAGCCTTTGTGTATACTAATTACTGAAAATTGTACTAGATGAACTAACTGGAGAAAAGAGAGCTCTTTTATTATTTAAAATTTGTTTAAAGATTTTATTTATTTTATTTTTAGAGGGAGGGGAAGGGAGGGAGAGAAATATCACTGTGTGGTTGTCTCTCACATGGCCCCCCCTGGGGACCTGGCCCGCAACACAGGCATGTGTGCTGACTGGGAATCAAACTGGAGACTTTTTGGTCCACAGCCCATGTTCAATCCACTGAGCTACACCAGCCAGGGCAGGAGCTTTTTATAAAACTGTAGAATGATTAGGTTGAGTATTACTTAATCATAGTTTCAGAGATAAAAAAGATAAGACAAAGAGGGACAAGAAGATTATATTTTCCAATGTGTGCTGGTCCCATTTTCTTCTTTATATCTGTATTTCCTGTCCTGCCAAAGAGTGAAAAATTAGAAAAGTTAATTTTATTAAAAGTTGTTGTAACTCAGAAGAGCTCTGGCATTGAGGAATGTTAACAAGCCACTGAGAAAGCAGAACTTCATTTGAGAATTAGAATTGGCCTCGAAAGTGGATGGCAAAGTGAGATTCTCTAAGCCAACATGGGTTCAAGGCAATACAAATTTTCCCAACACGGTGATCCCTGAGGCCTGGCACAAGACAGGGTTGGTGGTATCTTTGGAGTAGGTGTCAATTTTCAATAACATAATGACGACAGAAGTCAAACTCTTCTTTTGCAATCGAGCCTGAGATAAGGAACCAGAGCTATATTTAAATGAACTGAAATTCACGGCTGTACTTTCTTCTTTCCCAGGAGAAAAGACAATTAATGAGAAAAACACAGGTTAGGGAAGCAGAGACAGGTTATGAAAAGGTCATGCCCTTATGGGTATGCAGATATCAAACATTAATTCCTGATACTCCAAAACAAACTTACTAAAAATCTGTTATTTATGACAAGATTAATTTGAAATCTCACTTGGGGCATTTGGATGAAATCTCTGGGTTTAGTTTCAACACCTGTTTCAGAAAAGTAGTAGAAGAAACAATCTAAGCTTTCATTCTACTAAGAAAAATTTTCTTTTTATGTTCCTCTGAATTCTAATTTTAACAAGAGACTCCTGGGGAGAGAGTTCATAGGGAAATAATTTAGATATAAGGGCAATTAGAAATAGAAATGATGGTTTTAAGCATCTATAGTATTCCTTATTGCTTTTCATTTGGAGAAAGGATTAGGGTGAAGGTTTTATTTAGTTTTTGGATGTATAATATTTTTACAGGGTAAAAATTCAAAATGGATTAAGGATATAATAAAGGGTCTGACTCCATCATTTTAATGTTATTACTGCTTTTTTATAAAACTATATTCTACTGATTACGCTGTTACAGTTGTCCTGATTTTTCCCCCTTTGTTCCCCTACGTAGCAGCTCCCACTCCCTCAAGCATTCTCCTCCCCTTTGTTCATGTCCATGGGTCATGCGCATACGTTTCTGGGCTACTCTATTTTCTATACTGTACTTTATATCCCCACAGCTATTCTGTGACTACCAATTTGTATCTTAATCCCCTAACTTCTTCACCCATTCTCCCAAACCCTATCCCATCTGGCAGCCATCAAAAAGCCCTCTGTGTCTATGATTCTGTCTCTGTTCTTCCTGTTTGCTTTGTTTTTTAGATTCAGTTGTTGGTAGATATGTATTTATTGCCATTTTATTGTAAATAGTTTTGATTTTCTTCTTTTTCTTAAATAAGTCCCTTTAACATTTCACATCAAAGCTCTTTCTTTGCCCTTCAATTCTAAATCACAGCTTTGCTGGATAGAGCAGTCTTGGCTGTGGGTCCCTGCTTTTCTTAACTTTGAATATTTCTTGCCCATTGTTTCTAGCCTGCAAAGTTTCTTTTGAGAAATCAGCTGACAGGTTTATGGGAACTCCCCTGTAGGTAAGTAACATTTTTCCTCTTGCAGCTTTTAAAATTCTCTCTTTATCTTTAACCTTTGCCATTTTAATCATGACATGTCTTGGTGCTTCTTTACATCCATCTTGTTTGGGACTCTCTGTGTTTCCTGGAGCTCCAACTCTATTTCCTTCACCAAATTAAACAAGTCTTCTTTTGCAAATAGATTTCCAATCTCTTGCTTTTTCTCTTCTCCTTCTGGCAACTATATGATGCAAATGTTGGACCTCTTGAAGTTGTGCCAGAGGCTCCTTACACTATCTTCATTTTTTTTGGATTCTTTTTTCTTCTTTTTGTTCTGGTTGGTTATTTTTTGTTTCCTTATGTTCCAAACAATTGCTTTGATTCTTGGCTTTGTCTGTTCTACTGTCAATTCCCTATAAATTGTTCTTTATTTCCATTAGTATGTCCATCGTTTCTGCCTGTTTTTTTTTTTTTTATGCTCTTCAGGCATCCATTAATTCCCTATAGCATCCTTACAACCAGTGTTTTGCATTTTGCATCTCATAAATTGCTCATCTTCATTTTGTTTAGTTCTTTTTACGGAGTTTTGATTTGTTCTTTCATTTGGGCCCTGTTTCTTTGTCTTCTCATTTTGGCAGCCTCCCTGTGTTTTCTCTGTGTATTAGGTAGAGCTGCTATGACCCCCTGTCTTAGTAGCATGGCCTAAAGTAGTAGGTGTCCTATAGGGTCCAATGGCACAGCCTCCCCTATCACCCAAGCTGGGTACTCGACATGTATCCTCTGTGTGGGCTGAGTACCCCATCTTGTAGTTGAGCCTTGATTGCTGCTGGCAGGTCAATGGGAGAGTTTTAGCCAAGCCAGTCAGCTTCAAGGACTGATTGTGACCACTGACCACCAGCCTCCTCTCTCCATGGAGGATCTGCTCTGCAGAGGCAGGGGGCGATGTTTCTATGTGGTCTGTAGCTGTCTATTGAGTGTGCTGACCCTAGGGTTTTCCAGGTGATGCGGGCCAGTGTCAGCCACCACCTGTGTTTCACCTGGGGCCACCTAGCATGTGCTACAAAGCAACTGCAGATGGCTGCTTCTTGTGTGGCCTTGGAGATTCCCAGGCAAAGCCAAACTGTGATCCCAAGCGGGATGCTGCTAATAATAGCCCTGTAGCAACTGAGCCAGAGGTATGGGGGGCAGGTGGGTGTGGCAGGAAGTTACTGATGCTAGCTGTTGCTTGTTTGAAAGGATTTAGGAAGATAAAGCCTAAGCCACGACCAGGCATTCATATGGAAAAAAACAACATGTAACAATTTGGGTGGGCCATAAGTTGGCCTCAGGGATTCCCCAGGCAAAACATGTGAGCTAAGTTAATGGAGTCTCAGATATGGCATCCACATGCCAGCTCTGTGGTTCTATGTGGGGAGGGCTCAGAAAAGGAACACTGGCCCTTGTCCTCCTTTCTGTTTTGGAGAAATCTGTCCTCCAGTTCTCACATTGATGCCAGATATGACAGTTCCTCTTATATGACATTGGTGCTCTCAAACCACTGCCTTAGTGCTGGAGCTCAGAGGGAATGAATGTGAGTAAGTCCATGTGTGGACCCTTTAGGAAGAACTGCTTGAGACTCCAGAACTTTCTTCCACTGATTCAGTACCCACTGGTTTTTGTAGCCAGAAGTTATGGGGACTTATCTTCCTGCACTGGAACCCTGGGCTGCAGGGCCACATGTGGGGCTGGGACTCTTCATTCCCAAGATATCCCTCCCAGATTTTATCCATCACATGTGGGTATGGGGCCAACCAATGTCACATCTCTGCATCTACCTACCAGTCTGGTTGGATGTGGGTTCTTTAGTTATGTAGTTGTCGGATTTTCATTAAGTTTGATTTCTGATGGTCCTGAGTAATGGTTGTTCTGTAGGTTAGTTGCAATTTTGATGTGGTTGTGCAAGAAAGTGAACTGTGTTTACCTATGCCTCCAATTTGACTGAAAGTCAAAGATTTTGTTTTTGATGAAGACTTTTTTCAAAAAAAAATTGTAGCATGTGCTTTCAGTGCTATAACAAAGAAGGCTTTTCCTACCTCAAGGCTGTGAAGATTACTCCTATGTATTCTAAGAGTTTTATATATTTGCTTGCTCTTACATTTAGGTCTTTGATCCATTTTGAGTTAATTTTTCATATGGTGTAAAGTTGGGGTTCAACTTTTTTCTTCTGCATGTTTGCTGAAATCTGATTGCTGAAGCACCATTTGTTGAAGAGACTATTCTTTCTTCACTGAATTGTCTTAACACTCTGGGCAAAACACAATTGACCATAAATATAAGGTTTTTTCCCCTGACTTCTATTCTACTGATCTATATGTTTCTCTTTACTTCTGCTCCATAGAATCTTGATACTGTAGCTTTACAGCAAGTTGTGAAACTGCGAAGTAAGAGTGCTCCGATTTTGTTCTGATTTTTCGGGATTATTTAAGCTGTGGTGGGTCCCTTGGATTTTCATATGAATTTTAAAATCAGTTTCCAATTTCTGCTGAGGATTGAGGTCTTTATGGTGAATATGAGTGGCAGTTGATTCCTAGAGCTTGAGCCTGCTGTCGTGTGACTGTGGCTATAAATGGGGGTCCATTGTCACTCTGTAAGTTTCTTGGTAGTCCAGATCTTCCACATCTAAGGTCACCTGAGGCTCCTGTGGTGTGATGATCAGATGGTTGGTGGGAACAGAAAGGGGCCTCAGACACCATCAATTTTAGGATATTTTGACCATCATCGGTTCACTTCAAAGCCTATGACCCTCATTTTTCCAACGGCCTCTCCTTTTGCAGAGAAGGCATGATCCTGCTGGTAGTTGACATAGAACTAGTTTATGGGCATTCCTTCTGTATGTGTCCTTCTTGCCCACAGGAATAGCATTGCCCCTTTGATGTTCATTGTAGTGCAGGGGCTGGGTGGCCCTGAGGTGACATAGGAGTTAAAGCTGTGGCTAACACGTGAGACACTACTACAATTAACCCTCCCCTTGTCCTTGACTTTTAGTTCCACATCTGCATAGGCTGTGGAGAAAGTTCGCACAAGTCCCTTCCTTTGGTGTCTTGGGGAAATTCAGACCTGATAAAATCCCAGCTTATGAACATGTGTTAGCCCCTATAAAAGCCCATTCCATTCCCTCTGCTTAGCTCATATCAGCCAGAACCTGCTTGTGCCACCCTACTCTCTTTGAGAGTTCCCTGTGAAAGTATTGGATAAATAACCTTTTTATTATTCTTGGCATATAGTATCATCGGTCTTGGCATATGAATGAAATATTGGATTGGGGTCCATCTTCTTGCCTTGTAATATTCTAAATAATAGTGCTGTGAGCAGGACGCCTAGACATTGGCCACCACCAACAGGCTCTTTCTTCTATTGGTTTGCTAACTGGCTCTGCTTCCTGCAAGTGATCGCTTTGATCTGCTGCTTACTAGCTGGCATGCTGTTTGAGTTACATTGCGGCCTGCTAGTAAGTTTGTGCTTTGAACTGTACTGCATTGTGCTGCATTTGCTGAGTTCTATGAAGCATTTGCTGAGTTCTATGAAGCCTCTCTTGTTTAAGGCCTTCCTTAAAATGGTTCTGACTTCTTTTTCTCTGCTGGACCAATTTTGTGTTTTGATTCTAGCATAAGCAATGATGATACTAGGCCCAGGAGAATGACTATTACCCTTGACCCTCTGCCTGTGTGTCTCACCTGACAATGGCCCTTGTTTGATAGAGAGCTCAGGGAAAACACTCATATCCTAAACTATATGTGGCATTTGAGTGGAGAAAAAGCTCTTACTGTGTACCATGTTGAAGTCTACATTCCTAAAAGTAGATGATTCCTTTGGACCCTACAAAATGCCTTTGAAGCTGCTGCTGCCCATGCCTATGACACCAAAATAGGTCCTTATCCCAGGATCCTAGAAAACATACCCACGGTATGCCTCTGGCATAGCCAAGGAGTAATTCCACCATTAAGATGGGGGAGGCTCCTAACTCTGATTATACTGATTTTAGACTCTCTGAAGGAATAAACTTACATATATGGTCAGGGTAGACAGGATATCTCAAAGTATATTCAATAACTACAAAAAATAAATATAAAAAAGCAGGAAGGAAGGAAAGAAGGAAGGAAGGAAGGAAATAGGAAAGTGAGGAAACTTGGATACAAGGTAAGGAGAAAAAGCGGAAGCAAATGTCAATCATTTGACTCAACTGGAAATCCACAATTTACTGAAAGAATTTTTACAACAAAAAAGATAAAAGGGTATTGATTGGCTTTTATGCCTCTATATCATAGATTCTGAATTAACTTTAGCATCTGTGAAAATGCACTAATTGGCAAACCTTTATGGACTTAATCAATATTAGAGCTAAGTTAAAGTTACACCTGGGTATCTCACTAAATTTGAATATATCTTAGGGAATTTACCAAAAATAAAATAGAGTAATATATATGTTTTACCTTAACCATCAGAACTATTTCCTTGCTTGAATTTCTCATGTTCATTGAATGCAATGCCCTACAATATCCCAAAGTAAGCATGGATGATCCAACCAAATGAGCAATAATAAAATAAGTTTAAACTTAAACAGTGTGCTGATCACTGGGAGTAAGAGGGTATCAGGGTACTAAATGCTAGTGGAAAAATACAATAAAGATTAAATTAAAAAATAAACTTAAATTACGTTTTTTGGAATTTTTCTGCTCTGCAACCTTAATGCTATGATCTCACTAATATTGTTAAAATTAATGACTTCAAAGAGCAATTATAAATATTTTGCTATGAAATATATGTGATTAGAGCAGTAGTAGCTGCTGGCCACATAATGAGCTTCCTGGAAATAGAGGCTCTTATTGCCCCTGAGCCTATGACCCTTCCTGACGTATAACTGATATCCCCAGCACAATTTAATGAATAGTCTTTCATTATAGCAGTGGTTAGTGATGGCTCCTTCTTTAACAGGATGCTAACTTTTCATATGTGTCTGGATCTGTGTTTCGACTTTCTTTCTTTCTATGGTATTTGGTCTATATATCCATTCCTAATGCCATCCAGTGTTAATTATTGAAGCTTAGTAGCATACATGTTACTTAATCTATCTTTGATTCTCAGTGAGTATTAAGCCTTTCTAATTTTCTAGACCAAAATCTTTCACCCTTATAAGTAGAACCATTCCTCCCATAATCAGCCCTACATTGAGTCTCTGTGGTGAATCCTGACTTTATACACTGGTTCCAAAACTTTACTGCACATTAGAATTTTTGAGTATCGTTTAAGCACTCAATGCCATTGTCTCACTCTATATCAATTACATCACAATGTCTTGTAGTGGAAGCCATTTATCAGTAGATAGATGATAGATAATAGATAGATAAGATAGATATAGATATATACTGTAAAATTTTATGTTTCTAAGTGATTTCAATGTGTGCCAAT
Organism: Carollia perspicillata; assembly: GCA_004027735.1. Classification (NCBI taxonomy): domain Eukaryota; kingdom Metazoa; phylum Chordata; class Mammalia; order Chiroptera; family Phyllostomidae; genus Carollia; species Carollia perspicillata. The sequence goes on along the minus strand of PVKM010029559.1, from coordinate 7,006 downwards.
TTGTGAACCATTGCCATATGTAGATTCAAAGACCACATTCCCAGATGACTATTCACCAGGTAAATTGTGATATAAATAGCATGTTGATTGGTCAAGGTGCCCTGTGATTAAGCTCCAAGAATTTGTGAGCAAGGTTCTCAGTGACACTTACTATATGTATTTTATTTGACTCTATTTGTTCCTGTCAATTTCCTGTCAAGGCCTGGGTCCCAACACCATACATATCTGATAGTGACCAATTACATGGCCAAAGGCCACTTGTACCGTCTCACTGGTACATCTATTAGAGCAACAATTATTGCCAAGAACATGTTAGCCCATGCCTGCAGATACTGTAACTTAATCTGTTTTACTTTATTCCCTCATTTGCCTGTTGCTGAATGTTCCTACCAACAGTTATGTCAACTTGAGTTCCCAATATTCCCAGTCTAGCATAACAAAGAGTGGGCCCAGACATTACTCCCAATCTATTCATTCAGGATTATATTGGGACATTCATTACTGTGATTTTGTAGGTTGTGTAAACCTATCACATCCTATTGCACAGAAGGAAAATTCAAACAAAAATACATACTTGAGAAACAGAAATAATGCTTTAAGCATCTCAAAAGAATTGTCAGAACAACTTCATAGGAAGTTTTTTATTTCTTAAGACCATTAGTAGGAGTTAAAGCATTTATATTTCACAATAAAACTGTGAAATATAACATAGTGTTATATTTTGATTGCATTTTTTCTGATATTCAAGTCTTGGTTGAACTTCAAAGTTTACTAATTTGCAGTTCATGTCCTAATTATTAGTGCATTTTGCTGTATCTCTGCAGAATGAGGCCACTCCCACGTTTAGTCAGGTTCCCTTGGGAGGTAAGTATGTCAGGTGTACATGAGTGAAATGAACCCCAAATATCTCTTTAATTGAAGCCAACGAATCTCAACAGCTGTTTACTTTTTATTTGTTTCTAATTAGAACAAGGAGGTAACATTCCATTTGTTCAGAGTGAGTCTTAATTGCACTTCCTCAAATTTATTTTCCCTGATTTTGTTTTTGCTGCAGTTAAGTAGTTTGCGATAATACACAGTGGTATCATTGGCTTTTACCTGTTGCCTACAATTTAATTTTTACATTGAGAAATGTAAAATTTTGCATTATGAATATTCACTTTAGTTTTTGATTTTACTGACTAAACATCTTCCCACATTTATTGTTTAAGGTAAAATATGGCGACACCCATTTTTATAAGATGGAGCTCCTCATGTCACCACGTACCACTCCTTCTTTCCCCATCTTTCCTGTCGTACAGTGGGCTTGAGCTTACAGCAGCCAGCACCACTTGGTGCATCACTGGCAGAAAGATCATGAATATTGCACTCTCTTGGCTGCTTACAGAGAAATGCTCTTGGTCTGGGATGTGGCTTGAGGTATCTATAATGCTAAAGTTTCAAGAGAGGGTGCCATGTACTGACTGGCCATTCTGTGCTCATTCCCAGGCTATACTACATTATGATTGTTGAGGTATAACAGAGCCTATCCCAGAGTATTTATGAATGTGTATTTCTATTCCACTAGATAATTTAAACATAGCTGCCCAAGGAATTCTCTGAAAATAATGCTTACATTATCTTTGTTTATTAACATACTTAATTTCTCTCTAGTCTTGTGCCGCATCTTATATTCAATGCAGTTATTTCAATATGCTAAGGACCTAAATACGCAAGCATAATTGGGAAAATCATATGCTTTATAATGAGGCAGAAATGGCTCCCATCTGAGCCATAACACATAAGATCTGTGTGGCTTTGGACAAATTACTTATACCTTCTGAGGTCTAATATTATCATCCATAAACTAAGATTATAGTGTAATCTTAGTGGTGTTATCAAAAGGATTACATAGCTTTAATATATATGTATCTATATATGGCTCTTAAGCATTTTTAGCAGAGTACTTTCTAAATATGCATTTATGCATGAAATCTATGCATAGAAGCCCAACACGAAAAAACAGATTTTAAAAGTTGAGCATCTTAGCAAAAATTTGGGGTTGTTGAATCATTTGTTAAACATTTTAAGAAAAAGAACATAAGGTATAAAGAAAGTTTCTTTGGAAGTTGTGGAAGTCTCTAGATGAATCAGACACTAGTTTATTTGTTCAAGACACATTTTTGGAATGTTGTGTTCTGTGTTTGACACTGTAATGTGTGCTAGGGGTATAGTGGTGAACAGGACAGAACACATTATGTCCAAGAATTTTACACTTTAGTAAGGGAGAATAAAAATTGACAGACAAAAAATTATGATATTTTCCTGGGAGTGGTATACTTTTGGATGAAAATAAAAATGAGGTGATGTGATAGAGAATGAATATAATTATTTCTGAAAGCATGGTAAGGTAAGGCTTCAGGATATAATAACATGTGAGCAGAAACATCCCTAAAATGAGGGAGTTATATTAGTAAGAATCACTGTTACTTCATTTGAGGAAAAACAAGTAAACCATTGTGACAGAAAAGGAGCAAGCCAGTAGGGAGTGACTGGAAATTCAATCATTGTAGTGGGTAGTCTTTATAAGTCATGGTAAAAGTTTAGGGTTATGTACCAAATGAGATGAAACCCCATTGAGATATTTTAAAAAGAGAAATGACATAATTACACTAACGCTTTCGAGATTAATTGACCAGTTGAGAAATCTGTTGAGCACAGGGTAAAAGGAAGAGTATCACTAGTGTACTAATCCAGGTAGGAGATTGTTGATTTAGACCAATGTGGTAGCAATGGAGAACCGTGGAATGAGATAATTTGAGATGTACTTTGAAAAAAAAAGAATCCAACAGATTTGGAGATGAATTGAATATGAGCTCAAGGATATCTCCAAAGTCTGGAACCAGAATAAAAGAGAACCAAACAATGATTTTTAAAAAAAAGTCACAGGTCTTCTCCAGGATTATCTCAAAGAGTGTTCTAGGAAAGAGAATATTTGGAAATTCTACATGTTGCTATTCGATATCCACAGAGAAGTGAGTCACTGTAAAAAAGTTAAATGTTAGGGCGTGTGTCTTAATACAAGACTGTGCTTGCGTTTGCCTTGGGGTAGGGGAACGGAGATAGGGACAGAGATAAGATCATTTGCCATAATTTGTTTTGCTTCACTTCAGTACAGTGGTGTCTGCTAAATTTTGTGTTTTAGAATCAGTAGTTACGTTGGATGTGGTGACAAAGGGATATTTTTTTAAAATGTTTTTGAATCTCAATATACAGTTTTTGACACATATTTTATAATTAATAAAAATAGCATAGGATTCTAAAAACTGTATACAGTACAACTGAAATGATCTAAGGCATGGATCCTGTAGAGCCTCCCAAATTTTCTCTGGTCACTTCATATCATTCTCAGCATTGCTACCAGAGTTCTTTGTCCAAAACACAGAAATCTTGTGTGGAACTTCCTGTAGGAGAACCACAAATAGGTCAATGGGTACAACCACCTTGGAAAACATTTTGATAAGCACCTCCAAATGGATTCTTCATATATACTGTGCTCAACATTATATACTCTAGAGAAATGCTTACTTAGTTTATCAGGAAATGTACACAAATGTTTTTAGAACTACTGAACACAGATAGTATCAAAACCCTGTAGTTTCACAAATGCTTATTAGTGACAGAGTGGATGAAAACCTGTTAAGTTAGACAAAATAATATTTTCTAGCAGTCAAAACAAAATGAACTACAAAAGCATATGATGATATGGACTTCAGTAATACTATGTTGAGAAAAAAGTAAATCCCAAAATAACCCTCTTACTAAATACTCTCTTAGTAAATTTATAAACAAGTGAACTTTTAAATGCTAAATTAAAATATAATTTAAAAATAAAATCACATTAAAAAGAAAGCAGTGGAACTATGAACACAGGATATAGATAGTGACCCTGTGGTTATGGGGAGGCTGGGGTATGTTGGGAGAAGGAATATGATTTAATACAAGTTATTGTCAAGGTCCCAGCTTTTGTTTGGGATGGTGGGTCCATGGATTATTATTACATATTATAATATCTCACTATATATAGAAAATTTTAAAAAGTAAGGGCATCACTCAGAGACAAGTGAATAGAATACACCATGGATCAAAGATTATGATTTAATCAAGTCAGTGCATTTTTTTACACAAAACACAGTTGTTCTCTATTCTCCACAGCAGCGGTATCTAAGTGTTTTTATTTATACAGGCCCATTTATTAAATTTTATTACCTTGTACACCCAAAATTCATATGTAATGATTTCAAAAGTATATTCATAAATACTGATTTATAAACTTTAAATAATTTATGTACTAAAATTAACTTATCTTTTATTAAATTTACTCACTTTCAGGGGTCAGTGGATAAACCAAGGAAAGAAGGGGAAGGGTCAATTCAAGGAACATGTATAAAGGACCCATAGTCAAGGACAAGAGCAGGGAGGATTTAATGTGGAAGTAGAGGGGTGGACAGAGAGAGGGAGAGCAATGGGGGAAAATGGGGACAACTATAATTGAACAATAATGAAAAAAAGAAAAAAAGAAAAGAAAGAAAAAATAGCAATTATACTTCAAAATATTTACAAAATTCACATTTAATAACAAAAGATGAAATGGATATGTTAAATATTTTCTTCTTAAAACTGGAAACTTGTTAATAAAAGAATACAATTTATATAAATAAATACATACATTATAGAGAACTGATTGAAAATATTTCATTATTTCTGAAAATTTTCATTTTTCCTGTTAAATTACTTAAAATTGAAGGTATGGTTCTGAGTCCAATATATTGTGGTATTTGACTTTAATGACTGTATATCTAAAAGCTGACCACATAAGGAAAATGAAGAATCAAATGGAAAAATTGGTTCATGTCACGAACCACATTTGTAATCTTATTCACCAATTACGCAAAGGTTTGTTACTGCTGTTGAAATTCAATAGGCAAACTTCCCTTATTACACTCAGTTGTTCTTGGAAAAAAAAACTGCTTCATCTTTTATTTTTACACAGGTTGAAAAATATATTTCCGAGTCCTTTGAGAAGGCAATTTGAAAACATGTATAGTCGATACATAAAGAAATATCTATATAAAGGGAGACCCCCCAAAAACTGGAATTATCTTCTGGATGGTGGGCTCCTTGCAGTTCAGGATTACCCCACTAGGTGAGTGTTCTAGAAACCCATTTGGATCAGTGTGCCAGCTGGTGGTGTTGTGAGAGGCTGCATTTGGCTTCAGTGATATTTTTTTAAGACTCTTTCACCACATTTGCCCATTTCATGGTGGATGATTTATGAGCACAATTATCCATACTGTGCTCAGTGTTCAGCAGCTTTGACCAAAAACATCATGACCCCTGTGCCCCATCCTTTCTATACACTTGATCTCCACCCCCCACCATGTGGGACTTTCTTGTTTTCTCAATGAGAAAAGTCTTCAGAGGAAAATATTCTGCTGATGTGGAAGAGGTGAAACAAAAAATGACAGAAGCACCAAAAGGCATCAAAATCAAAAAGTTCAAAAACTATTTTGAGCAGTGGGAAAAACATTTCATTAATGGAAAATACTTTGAAAGTGACCAAAGTCTAAATATGTGAAAACAAATACACATTTTTTATGAATAAATTCCATTTATTTGCCCACCTTGTATATCTAGATATAAATGCAGATACAGATAGATATTGTTTTCAGAGACAAAGTCAACTAAAAATGGAAGTATAAGTATTTCCAATTATATTTTCCTTGTTGAAAGTTTAGTTTTAATAGTAAAATATCTTCTTCATGTTCAAAAGGGGTGTATTTTGGTTTCTCTTTAAAAAATGCAGCTAGATAGAATATTACTGAAAATATATATCATAAAATATAACAAATTTAATATATTTTAAAACATATATAATGCTTTTAAACTCAGCAGATCTACAGTACTTTGTTGCAAGATAACCAGGGAACTTGTGTATAACAAGAAAAAATTTTGATTAAGTACTTTATTTTGAAGATGAAGTACCTCAAGACCACCTCCAAAATATCTCAATAGAGTTTGTAAGAAACTTGCTCATCTGGTCCCAGCTTCCTTTCTAAGCCACACTTGGAACCTTTTCTCTCTTCTAGATAAACCATGTATCTAAAAATCCTTCACCTTCCATTTATTTTCCTGAATATGTTGAACTCTTTGTAACTCTCTCTCTCTAGAAAAAGCTCACCGATTCAGCAACATTGAAAATAAATGAAGCCACTTCTTTGAAATTGTTCTTCAAGTTTTTACTCAGTTAATCTTTTTTTCTGGTTTGTGTGTTCACAGTTACTAACTAATCTCTAAAATAGTACATATCAAAATATTTTTATAGTTCTCAGTCCATATGGCTGCTTTTCCTGCCAGACAGTAATCAACCCAGAGGAACTAAACTTTTCTAAAAGATGGGCTTATTTTATTTAACTCTATAATTTCTCCATACCTGGTACATAGAAGGAATTTTAAAAGTCCTTATTAAATGGTGACTGAATGAGTGAACAAGTGTTAAAGAAATCAATTTATGGTACAATGGAATTTTTGTTGAAAATTTGATTTTTAGTAAAAATTCTGATAAAATTAATTCAATTTTAGTAAGTTTGGGCACTGAATCTATGCACAGAGGTAGAAATTGTCCCAATAAACTCTTTGTAATCATGGGGTATTTTGATAAACAAGCAAAATGGTTTGGTTTATTTTAATTTCTTACCATTACATGGGCAGTAGAATCATCCTGTTATTGATTTTGTGATTTTGAAGATTGAAAAGTAAAAAGATAATGGGATAAATTAGTGCTATGTTTAGTAGGGATAGAATATACATATCACATGGGTATTGGTACTCAAGACCCATTATTCTTGTAGAAAACATCCAGCAAACACCTAGTTAATGGCAGTTCAGGACTTGCCTGACACATGTCCCAAGAAAGCTACAGAAGGAATTGAGAATAATTCCCTTTTAATTTTTTATGGTAGTGTTT
>PVKM010029558.1:0-17714 GCA_004027735.1 Carollia perspicillata | reverse complement strand
CTTTGCCACCAGCAAAACTACAGTTATGTTTTGGGCTCATGGTTGATCTCAATGATAAAAACTTTGTTGAGGCTGGAGATCTGAGGCATCATTTTGGGAATTGTTATCTCAAGTATCCACCACCTGCTCACTTGAGATGTCGTGTTTTTTTTGTTGTTGTTTAATTTTATTTTAATTGTTGTTCAAGTACAGTTCTCTGTCTTTTACTCTCATCCCAATCCACCCCTCCAAGATGTAGTTTTCTCATTTAAAAAAATGGAAGAAAAAATGATAGTTGTTGGCATCAGTCACATAGGATTGGGTGAGAATCAAGTGAGATAATATATACAGAGAGGACATAGCACAGTGCCTGGCACTAGGAAAACAAAAATCATGGCTGTTGTTCATATGGCATTTTAGATTGTCATTACTGGGTGATCTTGGGAAAGAGCAACACCTGTGGACCAAGAACCTCCTTGCTCTGGCTTTGAAGCTGAGAGCAGGCAGTGCAGGCTGTAACCTCATTTGCTCTTGGACAATGGCAGTGCTCTGTCTCTTAATAAAAATGTGCATAAAGTATCGCTTGGGATGTTGAACAAATATGTTGGATAAGAATGATGAACCAGAAACTCATAGACTAAGTTTCCCACTAGAACACAAATAGGTAAAAAGTCAAAGAGAGTGAGACTATTTAAGTAAAATTCACTTTTTTTTTTTTGCTAAACAAGAGAATGTTGAAAATTTGAGTAGAATGAGGCTTGAAAAATGATTCCAAGAGAATAACATGTCTTACATATACATATGCATCCAAAAATATTTACTAACACCAACTATATTCACGCCAATGTTTTTTGAGGTTCTAGAATCTGAGACCTCAAACTCATTGACTATCTTGTGTATGCATCTCTAGCTTTTGCTGAAAGTATAGCTAAAAATTTACCCAACTTCCAAACAAGTCAGCATATTAATGGGGAACGTGTGCATTTTATTTTAATTAAACTTCGAAATTTAATTAGTAAGTCTCAGGAGCATGCAGCTGACATGATTGTCAACATTATGCAAATGCTGACCCAAAAGAACCGTGGTCAAATCTGTTCTAATTGTAGGATGTGGAGAAGAAGGCCATAGGCTTTGGCAGGCTCAGCTGTCCCCACGCCCCATTTCTTCTTTGGGAAAAATCAGAATTTAGTTTGAATATCAATTGTGAATTGATATACTTCAGTTTTTTTAAACTTTACTTTTTAAAAAAAATCACATTGCATCATCTGATGCTCTGATTTGCATCTACAGTGAGAGATGCTCTTTAGAGGTATTTCTCCCCTACTCGCCATTCCATTTCTGTATCCTACCCCTGCTAGTACCCAAACCAGAGCTACTACAAGAAAACTACAGAACAATATCTCTAATGAGTGCAGATGCAAAAATCTTACCAAAATGTTAACAAATTGTATCTAAGGAAATAAAGAAGAGTAATACATCAGGATCAAGTGAGGTCCGTCCCAGCAAAGCCAGTCTGACTGAACAATCGATGTCAGTGGATGCGCTTCACCATATTAACAGAGTAAAGAAGAAAAGCCACTTGATCATTACAACAGATGCGGAAAAAGCACTTCACAAACTCAACAATTATCCAAGATAAAAACTCTCAGCAAATTAAGAATAGGAGGAAAATTCCTTAACCCGGTAAAGGACATCTGTGAAAACTCTGTAGCTAACACAATGTTTGGTGCAGAGAGACTGGAAGCTTTCCCCCAAAGACTGGAAGCAAGGCAAGGATCTGCTCTGTCACCATTCTTATTCAGTGCAATGGACGCAAATGAAAGGAAGGGCATGCATATTGGAAAAGAAGAAATAAATTTGTCTCTATTTGCAGACACAATTATCTATAAAGATGCTCCTAGTGCTTCAAAAGTGAGGACACATAATCAATATATAACGTCAATTGTACTCCTCTGTAACAGCAATGAGTGATTGTAGATAATGAGAACTAGAGCTCTCGCCGTGGAAGACAGAAGTTCTAGTTATACAAGGGGTAATGCTAGAATGAAGTGAGTGGTGCTGGATTGAAGTCAGAGACACCAGTATGAGGTCACTTTATGTTTATATGTACACGGATCAACAGATACAGAAGTATATATACACAGGCATGTACGCATAACTCAGTATACACACATCCATATCCTAGCTCTGTCCACTGACAGGGCGTAACAGCAGGAACAAACACATCTAGCTCCATATCTTGGTTTCTAAATACCATTTCCCAATAAAAGGAACCAGGTGTTCCTGGAAAAATGTCTCATTTTAGGGCTCCAGCAGTGAAAATATGAAATGAGCCAGGAACATCTTGTGATGCCAGAACGTAAAGAAGTGGTAAAAGAAAGAAAGAGGAAAGGAAAGGAATGGGGCACAATTGAAAGGATATATGATCCAACCTGAAAGCATTTCCAATGGCTGAAGCTGGAATATTTGAGCAGAAAAAATAAATAATGATAGTATTAGATTATAACCCAAAGAGTAAGATAAATATCCACAAATGTGCATTGATATAAATCCATGATTTAATAGATAAATGCGTGAGGATGAGGGACAAATCCTCAGAGAGGAATCCAATGAATACATGTAAGAGAAATAAGGGAAAGGAGGAATGTCTGTGAGAGCCACAGTAATGACTAGCAGGCGAGATCCCCCGGAAGGCTAACAGTGATGGGCGGAGCTTTCAGAGAAGCAGAGTACCTGCACAGCCTCAAGGTGTCTTCCTCAGAACGTTCCTTTCTGAGGTGGTTTGAAAACGCATCTGCAAGCTCTTTGATATCCGTGGATTGGAGTTTAATTCTTCTCCCCTTGAACGTAGTCTGGACCAAGTGGCTTCCGTCTGAAGAAAAGGGAAGACTGGTAACTTTTCCTTGGAGAAACCTCACAGATACTGCCTTCGTCCAGTGATCACAGTGAACAGTACCACAGCAAGACAAGCTGATGTCACAGCCCCAGAATGTTGCCAAGGGCACATCAGCTCTGGGTTCTTCCTTCCAAAAAGCTATGATGCAGTCTAATCCTGAGGAACCACCAGACAAACCCAGATGGATAGATATGCTGCAAAATATCTGACCATTGCGTTTCAGTGCCATGTTACATGTGGTATCCTGGACGGGATCCTGGAACAAAAAATAAAAGGGACAGTAGTGAAAAGACTAGAAAACTCTCAATAAAAGTCTGTGGTTAATGGTATGGTACCGATGCTAATTTCTTAGTTTTGATAATTGTACCATGATTAGGTAAGAGAGTAACATTAGGGAAACTGGGTGGAGGATATATGGGAACTTTATGGGTTTTTTTAAATTTTTCAAAGTCTAAAATTATATTAACATAGAAAATGTAGAAGAAGAATAAAGAAGAGCAGTGGAGGCTGATAGTGAATGAAGTTCTCATCTGTCACTGCAGGAAGTTGGTAGTTATTATCTAACATTAGTAAATGAAGACATAGTATTTTAAGCTTAGTTTTGAGTGACGTGAGGGTATCTATCTGAAGGTCACAGCTAAGAGAGTTGAACATGGGTGCTCCTGGGAACAGGACTGGGCTGCAGGCACGTGGGCCCGTGGGCTGCTGCTCACCATGCAGGCCTTTTAAAAACTTACCATCAAACTTGCAAAAACAGTGCAAAGATTTCTCCAATGTTAACATTTTACACAGCCTTAGTACAATAATCTAAAACCAGGAAGTAGGTAGAACGTTACTAACCAGTTTACAGATTGACTGTAAACTGCTATTAATTAATCGACACATTTTCTTGTTCAGCTGAGGTCCTTTCATTTGGGCCAGGCAGGCTACCATCTCACATTGCCTGTGTTCTTTACCACCTCTTGTTACTCTCCCCCAGCCTGTGACCCTTCCCCAGGCTCTCTTTGTCTTTCAAGCCTTTTGGAGAATCCTCGCTAGTTCTTTTGTAGAATATCTCTGAATTTGGGTTTTTCCAAATTTGGCTTTTGTCTAATGTTTGACACTTTTCTGATCATGAGCGTATTGTTCTGTAGCAAAATAAAAATGCATAATTCAAACAGATTCCTCCCTAACCCCCCAGGACATTACCTGAGTGATCTTTTTCTGATATAAAATATAGCCTTCTGTCAAGAATTAATTTTTATATATTAAGCCTTTTTGAAGGCTCTTAATGTGGGCTTTGTTTTTTTTTTCTGGTTCTGTCTTTGATGGAGGTGAAGAACAAGCCCCATTTCTAGCCTCCTCCTCAGGATTCAAGCTGATGGCAAAGAGTAGCCCTGCATCCCTCGGGTCTCGGGAAGGGAGCGACCGCGCAGGCCAGGGCCTGACTTTGGCCCCAGCAGAGGGGCCTGGGGGGGCTGTTGAAATGAGGGTAAGCCTCCTCACCCAGAGCTTCTGGCAGCCCCTCTGAGGCACCCCTCCTCCCCTCTGTTTCTGGGCGCTTAGGTGCCGGCCTCTTCAGGTCTCTGCCTGTCCAACACTTGCCTTTGGCTCAATCTTAGCATCTCACTCCCTTCAAACAAAGGGAGTGGAGACCCTCGGCATCTCCAAATGCTCTCTCTGCCTTTTGAAGCTTTGAGAGGATTTTTGCACTGGCATAAATCAAAGAAGGGTGAGCTTATTCATTTAGCTCGTCAAAAAAAACCCCACTGTCATCATGTCACATTCAGACGTTTTTTCTTTTAATAGCTTTATTCTTTTCCCGTTAAGAAAGGAATTATTCCAGGGCACTCATTCCATACTGTATATTAGCCATTTCATTTTTCACGGAGGGGAAAAAATACCTTTCCACACATGATTAATACTGCAGTTGAATACCAGAAGAGCCGACCGTGTGCTGGCTTTGGGTCATCCATCAGCAATTTAACATCTGTAATCTAGCCCCAGTGAGGCAACGTTAACATCATGAACAAATCATGGCTGGTCTGTGGTTGGAGCAGTTTACGGACCTTGTGCGAGCTGAGCATGCATTCTTCCCCGGGGATTTGAAAATGAGGATGATCTAAAGTAAAGCAAGGAGGGCCACGTATGAAAAGAGGACTCACAGATTTTTGTCTTTTCAGTTCTTGCCAATGGGAGTTCAAAGCCCTGCCCTTTCCCCCTAAAGGGGAGATCAGACAGAGAAGAGTGAGGCTCCTTTTTCAGAGAAGAGGGGACATTGGCAGATGGTGCTGTTTGCAGAATCAGGACCGTGGTATAAAATATGCTGTGACTTTTTTTCCTCCCATGGATCTGCATTGTGAGTGTACAGAATGCTCACTGCACTGCCTTGTACAAACATTTTCCATCTGAGGCGCAGACCTAGTGGAAATAGCACAGTGTGTCATAAAGCAAGTGGGCTGGGTCCGAGTCCCTATTTCCAAATTTGCATTTGTCTCTGGAAGGGTTGCTTACCCTCTCTGGCCATCCCATGTTTTCTCTGGGATGTTTACATCGACTGCACAGGGCTGATGAGAGGCTCCCAACACATAGTAGGTCCTCCAGGAACATGTGTTTCTGCTCTTCCCTTCCTCTCTCCTTGCCAAAGAGAACAAGGTGTCTCGGCCAGGATTAACCGATCAAGACAACTTTTCTGGAAGTTAGTTGAAGGGCAGATCCTTTAGGGGAACACGAATAGCTTTATAAATTGCCTTCAAAAGTCACACCAAATCCTTCAGCCAGTTTTAAAGGAACTGTTTACCGCTGCATATGGCAGTCATTATTTGGAATAATAAACCCTCCGAGAATCTGAACATTCATGGGCCAACAGATGGGTCAACCTGCTTCGCAATTTAACAAAGTAATTTATTTCAATCACCGGGACAGGGCATGTGAAGATTACTAATTCAGTTCACAAGCAAAAGGAGCAAACACCACTACGTGGCTGAATTGTGAAGCCTTTATGGAAATGCACACCTGTTCAATTGGTTTGAAGACAGTCTTCATTTCGATTAGTGCTTCCTTTTCTTGGAAGGTGTGTAGCAAATTGCCGCGGGTTCTTCTGCTGAAACTCATGTGCTAATTGGTGTCAGGATGAGATAAAGATATCAGTGAGAATTTATACCCCAGCAAAGGAAAAATTAAGGTCATCAAAGTCAGCTTTGCAAAGTTAAACAGGTGTATCAGAAGTATATTCTGATAATAATTGGACGACGGGTTATTCTTTCCTCTTGAAGCAGTCTACCCAGAGTTTAATGGGGAAGGAGAAGAAACAGCGTCATTTTTCCCTCCTGTTCAAATCTGCTTCAACCTCCCACATCTAGACTCCATGCTCTCTCCATCCATCCTTACTCAGGAGCCACGGGGAGGGAGGAGTGGGAGGGCTGGTCAGAGAGCTGCTTGGGAGAAGTTTGTACGTGCTCAAAAATGAGATTCAAGGTGTTAGACGGAACTGTCTGGCAGTCCTGACCTTGTGCATCCTGTCACCCCACCTCCCGACACTGAGCTGGATAGAACATCTATGATGATGTCAGGAAGCGTCACCAAAAGGGGGTGCCTGGTTCACATTGGAGAGCTGCCATGGGTTAGGTAAGGTGAGAAATGTTACAAGATTGTGTGTTTGCCCTTTTTGAAAGGAAGATCCTTTTCTTTCTTCTGTAGTCCTTCCCTACTTCGATGTCTGTAGTTATCATTTCAATGTAGCTGACTTCCTTCTTCCTCACTGTCCCTCCCAGAGGTCAGGCTAGCTCCTGGGGTTCCAAACCCACTCCGTCCCTCGGACAGAGGGAGATGGGCAGGGATGCAGCAATTACAGTTCAGTGGAGAGATTGCTACCATTGGAGGTAAATGCAGGTGATGAGGGGATCCCTGGTAAGAGCTATGAAAAGACACCTCTATTTTTTAAGTCTCCATATGTATCAGTACAGTCAATAAATACCCCAATAGAGCCACAAAGCTGTGGTACATTTTGCACGCTTATCAAATTATCAACCACGAATTCACGAACTGTATAAATGAACTCATTTAGAGACAATGTCAAGAGTCTCAGTTTGAGAAATGTTGTGAACACAAGGCCTGGGCCCAGTGGCTCTTTGCATCCCCCACCCCCTCCTGAGCAGCTCTGCATCGTTAGTTCTGTTAGTGTCATTTGATCGTCTCACTTTCATCCCCGCCCTGCCTCTCCCACCCACTTCTAGCCTAAAATGTCTGCTACTCAATTTTCCCCTTCCCCTCAATCACCAAATCAGTGCTTCTTCCCCCAAGGTCCTCTTGCTGGGATCAGCAGCACCCTGTCGTCTCTCCCCTGCCACTCTTCCTGGTCATCGTTCCTCCAAACGTGACCAGCTCTCACGAGCTGTGGCTCTGATATCCTAGACTCTTCCTGGCCTGTCCCTCCTCACTTTTGATTGCCTCAGCGAGGGCCCCGTGGCTATTCACCTGCATGCTTATCAGGCCTTGCAAGCGGTATCTCCTCTTCCTGACTCTCACCCAGACATCTCTCCCCTACTCCCTTGGCAGACTGATCCCTCTGGTCCCCAGGACCTCCCCCAGCTCCCCGTGGCTCACAGAATTAAATGCGAACTTGTCAGTCTGAGAATCAAAGCCCTCTCTAGAATAGCCACAACTTTCCTTTCCATTCGTGTCTCTCATCCTGTCTTCTGCACACTCGAAGCACAAGAAGAATATGAGCTATTCCTGAAGTACACCTTTGCTTCTCCACCTCTGAGCCTGTGCGGCTGCTGCTGCTCTGCCTGCAGGGCCATCGCCGACACTCTGCTGGCTGAAACTCTGCCCTTCCTTTAAAGTCCACTTCAAATGCCGCAGGAGATCTTCCCCCTCTCCCCCGCCCCCTTGAGCCAGATGCGTGGTTCTCTCTTTTGAACACGAGCAGCTCTTTGATTTTTTTTTTTTTACTGTCTTATGGAACTTCTTTTTCTAACTTGCAGGCAATTCAGTCCCATTCTGTACATATTTAGCAAGCACCTCTTAGGAGCTAGAGACTGTGGTATGTGCTGGGGACAAACAAGATACGGAAGGGTCCCCTCCTCGTGGAGTTTAGAGTCTAATGGAAGAGAGGCTGACAGGTACATGTTCAGTTGTAATAAGTAGGACAGAGAAGAACTGCCCACTTAAGCTGGTTAGAAGAAAGAGGCACAGGGTGAGAAGGAAGAATCCACAGGTGACCCCCAGTTATTCATATTTTAATTGATCTTTTCTAGGTGGATATGGTCTTGAGGAAACCAGCTTACATCACTGCATCTCCTTTGGTCTGAGTGTCATGCCTCCATGTCGGCACTTGAACAACTGTGGACAGACTTTTCTGTAGAGTACCTAAGTCTTACATTTGCAGGAAGATCCCTGGCAGAGAAATGATGGTCTTGGGAGAAAAGTAAAATAAAATTAACTGCAGAAAGGATTTTTGACTTCAAAGTCATACTCTTTTCCGGAGCTTGGGCTGGTTAATGGGCTGTCTCCACATCAGTCCCATTTCGCAACCTTTACAAAGAAAGGTGCAGACTTGGGTGCTGACCTCAGGCAAGAGTGTCTCAAGTCAAAAGGCTTTCCTGTACTGGCAGTCACCTTGGAAATCCCCCAGGACCTATAGAACAATGATTTCCGTGGAGCCCACAGTTGAGGCTAGAGAAAGACACTACTCAGCACTGAACCTGTTGGAATTTGGGGGAAAAAATTGTCATCTTGTAATAAGCAGAGACGGATCTACTGACTGATGGGCCAGTAGTTGCCCAAACCCTTTTCTTTTCTTTCCTTCCTGGAATTGGCCTGCAGTTCCCGCCTCCCTTGAGTGTAGAGTGGTCACGTGACTGCGGTCTGGTTCACGGGATGTAGCGGGTTTAAAGGCCACCACTTCCAGTCGCCCTGCTCTTTCTCCTGTTGTGAAGCTCCCTGTTGATGATGCAGAGTCAGGGATGGAAGCGTTATGGTCCCCAGACGTCCTCGTGGAAGCCTCCTGCTTCCTCGGCACACCCACGTTGGGCTAGCAGGTGAGCGAGAAAATATCTTCCACTTTGTTAAGCCACTGAGATTTAAGGCTTACTCGTTAGAGAGGCTGGTGTAACCCTAACTAATACAATCTGCTTTACACTGTGCTCAGAACGGTGCACTGTGAGACCCAATTTTTTCTGGAGGTGGTGGTGTGGCTTGTCTGTGGGTGCCCTCAGTGGGCCTTTGGAAGCTGTTGCTTCTCGGTTTGCTCGGTAGTATGTTTGAAGTTGCTCTGCGTTAAATTAAAAAAATCAGTAGTTTGAATGTGGATGCAAATTCCTGATAGCTTTAGCAACTGAAGAAAAATTTCCAGATGTTTCACAAAGCACTAAAATACAGTACATTGTGTTTTTTGTCAATGGGAAATTATTCACAGAGTAATAAAAAGTTGTTTTTTCAGTAAACAGATTATGTTTCAGTCTGCGGTGTGAACACTTAAATGGAATGATGCAATATGCCACTTTTTAAAAGAGGGTTTTAAACATGTCAGTGCGAACCTTTCAGTCCTCTATCCCATAAATTCAACTTTTAAAAATGAAATCAACCTGAGCCCTGTGAAAGCTTGTACTCCTATATCAAAACCAGTGAAATTTGCCTGTTTATTGCCACCTATGGAATGTGGCAAAGAAACATTCTTTTCACCTGGGACGATTTCTTCAACTTTACACCAAGTGAAATTTAATTGCTTTCACTTCCTGGAATCATTAGGTATTAGTTCTGCAGGAGGCGGAGCCAAAAGGAAAAGCTGAAAAATACGTCTGCGTTTAATACGTTTCACCTTGGAAGTGTATCCTTCTTCCCTTTACTACTGGTTATGCTGCAAGTTTCAGCTGGGGAAGCCACTTCAGAAAGACTTAAAGCCGAGGGAAATGAGCGAGGAAAAAAGAGGTAACAGGTACCGTATTGGGAAGAGGTAACTTGGCACTCGAAGCAATTACTTATGCCTCAATCTACTTTAGTCAAACAATTGGAACTTCTGATTGTTCCAAGCTTATTTTTTGTATATTTTGTCTTCATAAAAAACACCCTAGTAAGTGTGGTACCAGGTACCCCAAAAGAAACCCGGGCAATCCCTTGTCTGTGCAATGGTTGTATCACATCCAGCGAAGTAAGAATTGTACAAAACAAGTACTGTCTGATCATTTGGTTCATGTTATGACAGGTTGCTTCACTTTTCAAAGGGATTCATGGATCCTTTCATATTTAATTATAAATCATATATTAAAATTCCTTACAGAGTACTTAAATAAAGATTATGGTAATTACTTGACAGACAGGATGAGAAAGGGTAAAATTAAAGACCCTTGTTAAAATCACTGCCAGAAATGAAGATGCCCCATCTCTGCACAGACAACCCGAGACAAAGGGAAGGTGGCAGCCACCAGGACATACCG
Organism: Carollia perspicillata; assembly: GCA_004027735.1. Lineage (NCBI taxonomy): Eukaryota > Metazoa > Chordata > Mammalia > Chiroptera > Phyllostomidae > Carollia > Carollia perspicillata. The sequence continues at coordinate 7,424 of PVKM010029558.1, read as the reverse complement.
CTCCCTGTCCGCATCCATTGTGGAGCAAGGCATTCCTACGTCCCATGTTGTAAGTGTCCTTCTTCCCTTTGCAGGATGTTTGGCCCATGATAACCTGCAAAATCCTCACTGGAATCACAAGACAGGACACTGTGAATAGCTGGCTGAGATTTTAGGATCCTTCATTCTTTGGGGAGCACCAAAGATGAAATACAGAGTTGGAAAATGTGCAAAGAGGAAACATCACATGACTTTTTCTTGGGATAGATATGAAAGGGGCAAGACCATTAAGTGAGAGAAGCAGTTTTTGTATGGGCAGGTACCCGCGTTTGAACACATGATGATCTCACAAGTTTAACAGAATTGGAGTCTGAGCATCCTATATAAACCTTTGTTTGTTTGTTTGTTTTGTCAAAACAATGGAAACCATTCTTTCCTTCCTAATGGACAGCTATAAACTGTGTGTGTGAATTTAAAAAATGAAGAAAATTATTTTCTACTCAACAATTTTAAGATGTGGATAATTTTGGTGCAGAAAATTCAACTTGATTAAAGTCTCTATATTTCACTCTTTGATTACCCAGACTTCCATTTACTTTGAAGGCATATTTTTCAAGATAGGAGGATGGAAGATATTTCATTTGACTGTTCATTAGCTTGATTTAAAGCTTATAAATATTTAGACCAGTAGTTTTCGGGCCTCTGCCTGCACTGTTGAACCCCACCGCTGTTCGGGGAGGGCCTGCCCTCCTGTACCCACAAATCAACTTACAACTCCTCAGCTTCTGTACTTTCTCTCCCTCGCACACAGCAGACTGTAAAGATTTCTTTCCCTGTGAATCACCTCCTGGTGCTCATTCACTTCTCTGACGTTCACCCCAATGTAAAGGTCGGTGAGGAGGGGTGTCTCCTTCAGAATTTCCTTAGATGAGGAAGGAATGCTTTCTGTGGGCCTGCATATTGGGTCTCTTCTTGGCTCTGGGAGGTTACACAAGTCAAACAGACCCAGCCCATTCGTTTTTAGAAACTGTTTAAAGGAGGAAGGAGCCAGTGAAGCATGAAGACATCGGATCTGCTTAATGGCTGTTCAATCTAACAGCACGGAACTGCACTCAAAGAGAATTGAACTCAGTGTTAGTGTCTGACTTATGGCTGTTTTGAACCGTTTAATTTTTGCAGTAATCTCACTTCTAAAAAAATTATATTCTTAAAAGAAAGCCATGCTGAGAGGAGCAGAAGCTAATGCTGACATATCAGTCTTTGATATGGAGGTACAGTAGGCAGACATGACTCTACCCAGATTAAAAACAAATGTGTAATGGAAGTTGAAATATAAAGAATTTCTCCATTTATCTTCTTGACTAAAGGGGGGAAAAAACACCGTACACATTGTAGATCATTTGAGTTTTAGGCCGATGATTTGAAACATTTTTATAATAATTCAGTGGCTCTTTTTGAATATCCAGATGTTAATAATGGTTCCCTGCTATGTGATTAGGAATGAATCTGCCAAGGAAAAATGAAGGCTTTTCTCTGGGGGAAAGTTGAGTTACTTCTGTTATTTTCCCAGGCTTCCTGGGGAAGTCTATCAGCCTGTGAATAAATGATGGGAACGGCAGTCTGGCTGGTCACCATGGAATTATCAGCCTTGTTTTCTGAGTTTGACCTTTATTATTTACACAATCGGCTTGAAATATGACAAATGGAGTGACTTTCCAAGGATTTTGTTTCTTGAAATCTAGCAGTCCTTATAGGTTTTGAGGTTGAAAAGTCCGTGTTGTTTTAGTAAGAGTTTCTGGTGTCATTGGTTTTGAAGGCCGTGACTTTGGCCCAAATTAAGAAATGATACAAACAACAACTGGGGGTTCCCTCATTTGGATTCAATTTTTCTTAGGAAGATACCATTCTTTGAAAAGAAAAGAAACATTAAAAATCCACAAGCCTCTCTTTGAGATGCCCGGTATGCCTGGATAATTGTTGTTTTATTGTTCTCTGCCTGCTATGGGACCTGCTTTAATTTTCTTCAGTAGTACAGGTGTTATGCTAGGGTGGTCTTGAGTCTGGAATCTCAGAATAATTATGTTCAAGTATTAACATAACTACTGGTGATTAGGAAAATAATTCCTGGTCTTTATTTTTATATACTTTATACTTAGAAGCTGAAGCATTTCTAGTACAATATCTAAAAATAAAGATATAGCTGCAGTGACCTCTTTCTATTCATGACTCATTATTCAGTCAATAAGCATTTATTAAGATTGTCTTTAGTGATTTGTTGTGAAATTAGAGGTTTCTTTTAGCAAAACAAAAACTTATCATTTGGGAAATGAGAAGGTCATTACTCTTTTCGTAGCGTTTATTGGGCGTCTAATATGCGTAGCATTTTGCAAAGGAGCAGAAGGTAAAACAGCATTAATAACAACAATAGACGGCCTGGAACGCTAACACTTATTGCGTACAGCAGGCCAGACACTGAGGTAAACATGTTGCCTACTTGGCTTATTTCTTCCTCACGCGCCCTTTTGAGGTCGCTAGTACAGTTATTCCCATTCAGAGAGGAAGAGGCTGAGGCTCCCTGGAGTGCAGGAGTGCCCTAACACCATCCCGCTGATGACTCAGCCAGCGCACTGTCCCAGGAAATCTGCTCTGGAGCGCCCTTTGCAGGGGGAGCCCCCAGGTCAGAGGCCCTCAAAGGGTGGCTCACAGACCGCCTTCTAGGGACCTGCATGATCAAAGTCCCCTATTAATGGTGAGGTGTTGTTTGCCTTTCTCATGCGCTGGCATTTACACTGAAGGATCAAAGGCAATGACAGGCAGGCCTGCTGGTCCTCGGCAAGGGTGGAGCCCGGGGAATCAGACCAGTGTCATCGTGTTCTTCACGGCCACGGGCTCCCCGGGAAGAAGAGCCAGTTTCATGTAAGAATGTCCTTAATGAAGGAGTAGGAACAGTGTTAATTTTGTTAAAGCCTGACTGTCCAGTACACATCTCTTTAATATTCGGCGTGACAAAATCAGACATGTGCATGAAGCCCTTCTCCTGTCTGTCGCCGGGTGTCTGGAGGAGAGGCTCTGGAGTTGCGAGCTCAATGGGCACTGCTTCTCATGGAGCCGCTTTTTCACTTGAAAGGATGACAGGCACGCTATGGGTGTTTAGACAGCCTGATTTAGTAGATCTTTTTACAAGAATAAACAAGGTAAGCTTATCGTGTCGAGGAACTCACTGGTAGTATTTATGGCTAGTAATAAACTTGTGCTTTCAAGAGAAATCTAGAATTTTGAAAAAACATATATTCACCATCCTGAGCTCGGTAGCTTTAGAGATCTTCAAGAATTTTCAGATGGCATCGGAGGTGACAGTCACATGTGATATTTTGGTATTATAAAATCAAATGGGCCCGCATGTGGAAGAGTGTATAACTTAGCGAACCGATATTTCTCCAATAATCAATGCTCAATGCTGAAAAACTCATTCGTGGGTAAAAGATTCATTCAAAGTGCAAAGTACAAAATAGATCGTAATGTAACAAAGTATCCAAAGTTAATTTGTATGGTTTCAGATTCCACACCATAAGTAACCTTTAAGAAACTACCATTTGTTGAGTCAGGGTGCAGTTATCAAAGAAGATCCACAATTATGGACAAAGTTACCAAAATGCTCTGCCCTTATCTAACCACTGAACTGTGACACTGGGTAATCTTCATATACTTCCATCAAAACAGCATGCTGCAACAGATAGAGTGTGGGAACAGTTATGAGAATCCATCTGTATTCTATTAAATTACACCAAAAAATTAGATCGGTAGAACTGTAAGATCATGCCTTTTCTAAACTTAAAGATTAAAACAGAAGTTTTAGTTGTGATGATGACATACACATAACACAAAATTTACCATCACAATAACCATTTAAAACGCACAGTTCCATATTGTTAAGTATATTCACAGTGTTATGCAACCAATCTCCAGAACTCTTTGTCTTGCATAACCAAAATGGTATATATCCAAATGATGACTCCCCATTCCCCACACAGTGAGTGAAGTGGGGTCAGCCTCACCTCAACTCTCTCTCTCTGTCTCTCTCTGTCTGTCTCTCTCACACACACACTCACACACACACACACACACACAGGGTATTCACATCCACTCCAGCACTCAGCAGCTGTGTGACTTTGCTTGGGCCCCTTACGGAAGCTGAGGCTTCGGGGAGCACTCAGCTCCATGGTGACACTAATTTGTGAGCTGGCTATTGTGCAGAGCCCCTAAGACTACACACGTGGGAGCCCTTGGTGAGGCGTCAACCGCTCTACTAGTGTAACATAGATTTTAAAGCAAAGCTCTGAAAGGCCTCAGTTCCCGCAGCACTAAAGATACAAGAAGTCTCATGAGGCTATGAATCCTGCCCTGTGTTCTCCTTGGCTTAATTCATAACTCCAATTATGATATTTCTATAACCAAATAGGTAGGCCTCTCCCTTTCTCTCCTGATCGCAGACAGCTTTTTTAAGCCAAATCCTCTATTCCAGACCTTGCTGGAGGTCCCCTTAGACCTTTGGTTTGTTATTTCAAAGCTATAACGAAAAGAGTTTAAAGGTATGGACATGTTTAAGAATAATATACTTATGGCTTTGGGTCTTTTCTTTCATTCTGCAATATTTGGCAAGCTTGTTATACTTAGGAGAGCTGTGAGCTGGCAGTCAGGGGACTGGCTGGGTTTCGATCCCTGCTCTGCTCTGTGTCCCCTTGGGTCACTGTAAAAGAAGAAGGCTGGCTCTGATGTCCACTTTGGGCCCTGTCTTACCAGCTTGGGCTGCCATTACAAAACACCACAGACTAGGTGGCTTAAAAAACAGGAATCTGTTTTCTTACAGTTCTGGAAGCTGGATGTCCAAGACTGGGTACCAGCATGGCTGGGTTCTGGACGGAGCTCCCTTCTTGGCTCACAGGTGGCTGCCTTCCTGCTGTGTCCTCACATAGCAGAGAAAAAAGGACAGCAGTTTGAAGAGAGAGTTTCTTTCTTTGTAACTCCACTTTTGATTTCCTACCTGATTTAAAAGACAAATGCATACAAAATAATTGTAAATCTATGTTTTTAGGCCCATAATATGTAAAGATGCAATTTGTAACACCAATATCATTAAAGAGAGAGCAAAGCTTTATAGGAATAGAGATTTCATGTTCTATTGAGGTTAAGTTGGTGTCAGTTCAAACTAGGTTGTTATAAATTTAGGATATTAAATGTATTCTCCATGAAGAAAACATTTAGCAAATATACACAGAAATGAGAAGGGAATCAACACGGAGAAACATGTTTGGAGGGACACAGTTTAGTGCATAGCAGGCCCCTTACAATCTAAATGATGAGTCTATATTACATGTGAGCTGTAATAATAAGTACAGTGAAATACTAGGAAATTTGAGGTACAGAAAATCCAAAAAACACAGCTCACTCCTAAAGAGAGCACATCCTGTAGGAAAGCAACCGGAATGCAAAGCAATGTGAGAATCACCAAAGGAACAGAGACAATGAAGTCTATAGAAGTTCAGGAAAAAAAGAGAGCACTTCAGGCTGGGAGAAACAGGGAGGTCTTCCTGGAGGAGGTGGTATTTGTTTGGATTTTTTAAATGATGGCAAGCTATGAATAAATGATGTTGGGTGTGGGGTGGGTGCCAGGCAACAAACACAGAGATGGAAAAGTGCTTCTTTGGAAAACAGATGAGTCAACTCACTCACCCTGAGTTTAGTTGGGGATAATCCTGGAAATACTGCTTCAACCCAGACATGTCTAAAAGCCGAGCTAAGAATTTGAGAATACATGTGATGACCTCTTTAGCTCATTAACAATCAGAGCAGGCTTTGGGAATATGAACCCTGCTGCAGAGATGAGGACTGCCTGGGGCAGAGGAGAGATCCATCGAGAGACTCGTGAAAAAGGCTAGTGAAGTGGTCTTGAGTGACTTCTCACTTTCTCTTAAACATGTAGGACATCTGTTCAAAAAAGAACAGCCTTGGACTTACTCACCTCTGGAACCCACTGCCACCCTTCTGGTTTTGGCTTCTGCTTTGGGTAATCAGATTTATTTCCTCTTGTCAAGTGTGATATTCTCTTTGCGTAATAGACGGAGGCTCCAGTACATCCTGAGAGGCATCTGTAGCCAAGACAAGAAGAAGTTGTTTCTAGGAGCACTTGACACTGAGGAGGGCTGGCATTTCCCTGGTCCCTGCAAACCTCCTCTTTGGCAGGACTAGACTTGGTGGGAAAGGAAAGCATGAGAGTAGACCACACTCTCCATCTTGGGAGCTGTCAAGTTCAAACAGCGGTCTGTCTGCTTTCGTAACCCTGAGATTCCTCAGGCCTCTCCTGCTGGTGTGCCGAGGAGCCATGCGGACGTGAATCCCGTTGCATCAGTTGCCTGGCTCTCCTGTCCACTCCCGAGTTCATTTATGGGCATGTTTCACATGGGTTCCCATGTTTGCTTCCTGCAAAGCTACTTGAGAATGCTAATTCTCAGGCTTTTATGGCCTCCACTCTCAGACTGTCCCAGACACTGATTGTTGGAGCTTCCAAAGATTTTGGCAGGTTCCAGGCCCCCTTCAGCTCCTACCATGCAGAGCCGCTCTGTACTCAGGGAGAAAGAGGGAAACGTGGTCCACGGTCCCCCTTCGGGGCCTTCTCTGCTCTCTGCTTGGAGTCTAGTGACGGCACCAACACTTCCTCTCCCAGGCCGTGCTCCAGCTTCCAACAAAACCCAAGCGCACGGGTTCAGAAGCTTTTCAGATATGCCAGATTCCAAATCCCAGAGCCTGAGGACTCTCACCACCCACACCAGCCCTTCCAAGGTTTGTTTCACTGCGCCTGGTCTCTGTGAGGCCTGAAGCTGACTCAATGGCGAAGCAGGCGCCTGGGCACCGACGACAGCCACTCACAAGGTGTTGGGGACTCTCTGCGGGGAGAAGGAGTGACAGAAGGCCTCAGGGAGATCCGAGGTGTCAGGCATGGATGAATAATACTCCACTGAATGCACATACCACAGTTTCTTTGTGTTTTTAAACATTTTATCAGTCACAGTTTACTTTCAGTATTATTTCATATTGGTTTCAGGTATATGGCATAGTGGTTAGACAATCATCTACTTTATAAAATGCTCCTTCCGATATTTCCAGTACCCACCTGCACCATATGTAGTGACTATAATATTATTACCACATCTGCTTTATCCACTCATCTGTCAGCAGAATCTGGGACAAGACAGATACACCAGAAAGGCTATGCTGAGTGAAATAAGCCGGTCACAGAAGAACCGATACTGCGGGACTCCACTTGCATGAGGTGCCGAAGACAGCCCAGCTCACGGAAGCAGAAAATGGAACGGTGGCTGCCAGACCTGGGGCAGAGGGAGGGAGGTGGAGCTGATCAGGGGGTGTAGAATTCAGTGTTGCAGGATCAG
>PVKM010029557.1:0-17726 GCA_004027735.1 Carollia perspicillata | reverse complement strand
GCTCCTGATGAAATAGTCAGGTGTTGCATGTTTTAAACATTTTTGCAGCGCACTGGTTGGAAATAACCGGTCTGCAGAATGACCTCCTTTTCCAGAAGTTACCTCTCACAAATACCCCTTTCTTGAATAACCTTCTAAAATCTAAAAAGAAAAACTTTTTGGACTGTTCCCCCTTTTCAATTTTGATTTTTCTCTTGCTTATGTTTGTTAATTGTATGTATTCACATAAACAGATCTAAGAGCTAATTTATATGTAGTCAACTAACTTAAATATAAAACAATTCTTTAATTCACTGTTTTGACTAGACTGAGTAGTTTAAGACGGATGTGGTTAGTTTAAGATGACAAAATGCTTGACTTTATACCCTTGTGGACAAGGAACATTTTCGATTTTATAGTTGTGCTTTTATATACACATAAAGATTAGCAGTCCTCTCATAGGCTAATGGTGACGCTACAGCTTCTACAAGTGACTTGTGGGAACAATTGTAATGGTAGACAGGGCCAATGCTACGTGACGACTGGAGTCAGGAAACAAGTCTGTAATTGTCAAGGGTCCCAAAGTTGACTTCAGCACGCCTTAGAGGGGAAAGTCAGAGCAAATGTTTCCACAAAAGGAGCACTGTGGGTTAAAGTGGGAGTAATGGCAGCTTACGAATACATAAACTGAGCTTTTTTGCTATGCATGTCAGAGTTTGGGTGAGGTCTTAGAAAATCAATGGAGATAACATTTATTAGAATATAATGTAGAGTAATTTAAATAAGCCTTTTAGCAACTCATAAATTGTAGCCTATGAAACCTGTAACTATTCTTCTCCATAAGAGTTAATTTCTTGCTTTAACCATTTATAAAAGTGACAGGAGAAAGCCCCCAGGACATGACTCTGTAACCGATAAAAAGAAAAAGTGGCGAGAGTCGAATAGCTCTGCCATTTACAACATGGAAAGAAACTGCCCTTTTTTTCTTTTCTTTGTTTCATTTTTATTGAGGTATAATTTACAAATAAAAATGTATATATTTAAGGTATGCAATGTGACATTTTAATTTACATATAGATTGTGAAATAATTACTACCATCAAGCTAATCCATCACCTCACATAGCCACCACTTTGTGTGTGTGTGTGTGTGTGTGTGTGGTGAGAACAACTGAGATTTACTCTCAGCAAAATTCAAGTATACAACACATTATTATGAACTATAGTCTCTATTCTGTATCCTAGACCTCCAGAACTGATTTATCCTATGAAACTGAAACTTTGTACTCTTTGGCCAACCTTGCCCCATTTCCCCTCTCCCAGCCCCTAACAACCAGCACTCTACTCACCGCGTTATGAGTTTGAGTTTTTGAGATTCCACATGTAATTGAGATCATGCAGTATGTATCTTTCTGTTTTGTTACTTACACCCCCTTTAAGTAATCTATGTCATTTTTGCATATTTTGTATCAATGGACATATGTTAGGAATGTGGTGCATAAAAATTTAAATCCTGTAAGACTAATATTTAAATGAGTCTAAGTTAATTCGTTTTTTGAGTAATAAACCTTTGGTTTATGTTTATAATTATTCTTTAAAACGTTTGCTTTTAATCTATTATATCGCACTGTAGACATTTTTCCTAAAGATTAACATAGTCCTACTATTTAAATAAATCACCAAACATGTCTAAGCTTACTTGTTCTTTTAAGTCAGGCACATAGTAAATCTAAATATTGCAAGTACAAAGAAATTTTCTGGTTTCATTTTAACGATTCAAACAAATTTCCAGTTAAAAAACATCTTCCAAATTACTTAGACTCCTGCTAAGGACGGATGTGCACAGTAGCAATTAGGACAGTTAATCAGCTGGATTTGTCATTTAAAGGGGGAAAATCATTAGCAAGACACTGGGTGGTCAGTGACAGCTTAAATGCTTATAAATCACAAAATTGTCAGCTCCTTCGTTTAAAATAAGTAGGTTGAGCTTTTTTCAATTTAAAAGTTTTGATTTATGTCGCTTTGCCAAAAACCTAAACACTTGGAACTTTGTCATGCAGAAATCTTGAAAACTTTAAACAAGTAACCCGTCCTAGAAAAAGCCACAAAACTCTTGGGTGCATACCAGAGCCTTGTCAGACCTTAGTTTTACATCTTGTAGATTTCCATGGAATCTACACCGAGGCCAAGCACTGCACAACCACTGTGCGCCTGCAGATAACTGGGAGTCTCTCATGGGGTTCACGTACCAGTGTCCCCAAATGTTCTTTGAAATATAACAATGAAATTGTTAAAATGCCACAAAATGAATAGATGTATTCTATCAAAAGGTTTAAATGGACAAAGCCATGCCTCTGCAAAGAATAAGACAAAAAAACACCCAAACACAGACTCTATCTGGAATTTGAAGATGAACACTAATCAAATTGCTAAAAATCAAATTGCCAAAAATCACCTTTAAATTTATTTCAATGAGAGAAGTATCTGGAAGATCTCTAGTATGAATATTATGTATACTCTTTTCAACATTAACTTTATATCCATTAGTGTCCTAGGCTCATGAACACTCAAGTCATTGAATCGACTTTTCCATTCAATTTTCAAAGTTCTCTGTAAACATCAGAGTAAATCATGATCTAACTCAGCTAGGAGACTCTAATGTGTACTAAGATTTTCTAAGCTTTCTAAGATAGATATGGAGTCCACTTTCAAAATATATTTCTTTTCCTTACAATTTTCTTCATGATAAAACAAAATGCAGAAGTTACTGGGACTCAATACAAATGAGAATCCAGGTTTTAATCTAATAATCATTTTGGCCTTGTCATTATTGAATTAACTATGATTAATCTCTGAATTTCTGAACTGGGTTAATACACACACACAATTTGATTTGCACAACTTAAATGGTAATTAAAAATAAACAGTCAGCAATGAGTATAAAATTGCCACCACTGCAATTCTTCGAAGAATTCTTTAATTACTCAAGTGACATCACTTGAATAATTATTTACCAAATACTTGTAGGGAGCTTACTGTGCTTTCGACAAAAGAGCTAAAGGTCAGTGAAGTTCTGACCAAGTAAGTAATGCTCAGATAATAATCTATCAAATACGGTAATGGTGCTTCGCAGATGTTAAAGCTGGGCTGTAGCGAAAGTAGTCATTGAACTCATCCAAATTACGTGAGTGCTAGAAGCTTTTATTTGAGAATGAAACTCTTTTGCCTTAGTATTTAGACAGGTATAGAAATCAATGAAGCAAGGGCATTAAGGTTCCGAGAAAAAGTTGAGACAGAAAGTGGAGAGAATGTCTAAGCACATCTATTAGGTCCAGCAAGCTGGACCAGGAGTAGAAAGAAAGAATTGAGTACAGTGTTTAGTCTGAACTACAGCCTTGTGAGAGAACTTTAGAAAGGCATGGAAGCTAAATGGTCTAAATTAAAACTTTATCCCTAAAATTTGTATAAAATACTAAAAATCTTATGTCAAAAGCACCCTGCTTTATTGCCTTTGTGATTGGCTATACAACTTAAGGTGCTGGGTACTTAGCGTGTTATCAGATAATCCAATAGAAGAGTCAATGCCCAGGGAGGTAGGAGATGGATCATCCTGCATTTGAAATGCAGAAAAATCAGGAAAAAAAATCAATAACCATACAAAGGAAAATAAAGTGGGGATGTGTAGAGTACATTTATCACAAATGCACAGTTTGATGATTTTTCATAAACTGAACATACTTGTGCAACCAATACCTAGATTAAGAAAGGGTAACTTTTATTCTCCTTACTAGTACAAATCACTCCCAACCAAAGATAGTACCGAACCAATTCTAGAAACCTAGATCGATTTGATGTATTTTTGTTCGCTGCATAAATGCTAATGTATAAGAAAAAAACTTGCAGTAAATGCTTGTGTTAGTCCATTTGGGATGCTACAACCAAAATACCATCAACTGGGTAGTTCAGAACAGCAGACATTTATTTCTCACAGTTCTAGAGGCCGGGAAGGCCAAGATCATGGCCCTGGAAGATTTGATGTCTGATTGGGAGGGCCTGCCTCCCAGCTGGCTGTATTTTTGCTGTGACCTCACTGGGCAGAGGGGCAAATGAGCTTTCTCAGGCCTCTTTTCTAAGAGCACACATCCCTTTCATGAAGGCCCCACCCTAAAGGCTTAATCAGCCAAAGCCTCCTCTTCTAGTGCTATAACATCAAGTATTAGGTTTTAAAGACATAAATTTTGAGGGACATAAGCGCTGAATCTATGGTAATGCTGTTTTGTGTGTGGTTTCTTTGGGCCCCTTAGCACTTGTGGAATTTTTCCATATGCCTCATCCAAGTGTAGTTTATTCTCACTGCTGTATGCATAACAAAATTTCAGAGGGGAAGGGGTTAATTTAAAAATAATAGGCATTTGTGTGCATTTTTATTTATTAGAAAAAATATAGCTAGCAAAGAAAGCCAAGATTTAGGGATATAAATGTTTAAGACAAGGCTGGGTAATGCATATCTGTAAAATGCAAGAGTAAATATAAAGAAAATTATTAAATTCTAGTGAAAGTTGTATACAGTAATAACAAAAACTATGAGTTGTCTTCAACTGACATCATAATGTCAAGTCTATGCCATCTGATTACAGAAGCAGAAGGAATGGACTGTTATAGCCAATTGGATCAGCAGAGAACGTCTTCTATAGTAAGATAACAGGAGAGCAGGTCCAGTCTTCTTCTAGATTAACTGATTGATTTCTCTGCTGAATTTTCCAAGGTCACTCGAATAAAGGTGATTATCACAATGAATCCAGTGATTCCACCATTTATATATTTAACATAGATTTTCTAGTTATTCTAGTATCAAAGAAAAATATTACATTGCCTCTTCCTAGAAAAGAAAGAATGCAGACAGTGAGGCTGCAAGATCTTGCCAACATTGATCAACGAGTGGCTGAAAAATATGTGCTGAAATGGATTCTAGGGGTTTTAGGACAAAGAGAGCTGAATATAAAGCCTGATCTGACTGGATTTAGACATTTAGATGTCCTCAATTCAAATTTGTTTTCCTTATATTGGTTCAAGTTATTGGGGAGTAATATTAACACTCTGAAAGGCCGATTGTTTGAACCCTGGACCCAGAGTTCTTTGAGACTGGGATATTGGGACTTACCTGGAATACTGCAGAGCAGGGGTGTCAAACTCATTTTCCCTGGGGGCCACATCAGCCTCCTGGTTGCCTTCAAGGGGCTGAATGTAATTTCAACTCCTTAACAGTTAAGGAGTAGTTACATTTATACAGCCCTAAAATTACTGCAGCCCTATGAAGGCAACCATGAGGTTGATGTGGCCCCCAACGAAAATGATTTTGACATGCCTGCTATAGAGGAAGGAGTACAGAGTCTCTGAAATATGGGAATGTTCAAGTTCATCTATTATGTATAATCTATTAGTAATATGCTAATCTTAGCATTCCAGTGAGCTCTCTTTGTGGACTTTATTACTACGGAGTAAAGAAACACATTGGAGAAGGGAGCACTACCATCCCAGAAAAGCTAGAGAAGAGGCTACCGTGGAATTAGGTTTATGATTCAATGGGAATAGTTGGAAACTGTAATAATGGCACTTGACCAATGTCAGATTTGAAGGCCAGAGCCTACAGAAGTCTGGCACTGAATACATATATGACTTATTTGGTTTCACTGTTTGGATTAAAAATTGTGGTTATTCCCCAGTTCCTCAGTGTATACTTGAGGTAGACGTCCTTACTAACTGGTGGAATCCACAGTTTGGTTCCCTGACCAAGAAGTGAAGACAATTTAAATAAGAAAGTCCAAGTGAGAGTGGGTGGAAATGCACTCCTAGACAAATAACAATCCACGAGCAGAATTTAACCTCATGCACAAATTGAAGCCACCGTCCCACACCTGAGAGGCACAGAGGATGGCTTCATATCGTATGCCTGTCTAACTCAAAAATCAGATGGCTCCTGGAGACTATTATGAATTATGATAAATTTTAAATGGTTTTGCTGACTATGCAGTATTTTTACTGAGGAAAACAAGTGCTGTCATCTGGTATGTAATGCACAGAAATATCAAATGTATTTACACACACACACACACACACACACACACACACACACACTGAGGATATGTACTCACATATGCTATAACTTCCCCTCTAACACTCTACTGCTGAATGTCTTTAAACAACATCCATCCCATAGAACATCACTACAAGCCCATTGCATTAGTGGTATTTTGCTCATTGGATCTGATGATGAAGAAGAAACAAGTGCCTTAGGTGCTTCAATAAGACATCGGGGTGCTAGAAGGTGGAAGTTTAACCTTATGAAATACAAAAGTGCTCTACCATGAAGTTTTCAGTTATCCAGTGGTCTGACCTCTGTGGGTTTACACCCTCTAAAGTTCCAAAAATCAGCAGTAGCTTTCACCACCTACCACGAAGAAAGAGGTAATACGTTTGGTACAACTATTTGTGTATTGAAGACAACATATGTCAAATCTGGGTATGCTGCTGTGAACTCATTTTCTGGATAACTTGGAAGGGATCCAGTTGTGTGTGGGATCCAGGACAAGAGAGAACTTAAGGTCTGCCTTGGGTGCAAGCTGCTCTGAGACCTGGGCCTTAAGGTTGAGCATCCAATGGTACTTGAAGTGTCTGTGGCAGATGGGGAGCAGTATGGAGCCCCTCGAGGGGGATGGCAGTGAGGACCCCGAACAGTTTGAAGCAAATCTACCATAATCTCTTCTCCCTACAATCATTCTTTATTTGTCAAGCAACTCTGGCCTTGCTACGGGGCCCCTAATCACTGTACAATGTAGCTTGCCAAGTAATCTGGTAATTTTGGAGCCACTAAATCATGAAGCCACTTGTGGGCAATAGCATTCCATTATTTAAAATGCTGTGTTCAAGGTAAGGGCTAAGTGTGAAGGGAACAAGTAAATTACCTGGCATGTGGCTTACCAGCAGTATTTTCTTTGACTGCTTATCCGGTCACTCCTTTGACTCCCTGCCGATGGAATGATCAGTTTTCAAATAACAGAAGAAAACCCAATTAACCAACTAACAGATGAAAAATTCGCTGAGACCTGGTTTGCCCATGGGTCTGCGTGGTGCGTGGCAGTCACCAGCTGGAATTTGGCAACACACAGGGCAGTCCTATTAGGCGGAAGGGAAATCTTTCCAGTTGGCAATGATTTGAGAGGTAAATTTGAGTGTTTACTATATTTGGAAGCTGCAATTCTACGATAATTTCTGAGTAATGGCTACTGGATTGGCTGGCTAGTCAAGAACTTTGAAAGGACAAGATTGAAGATTGGCGACACGGAAGTCTGGAGCAGGGAAAGTTGGATTGACCTATCAACATGGGAACAAAGTGTAAAGATGCTTGTGACACCTGTCAGTTCCCTGATGAGCATCTGCTGCTGAGGAGGATCTCACTAATCAGATAGACAAGAAAACCTGTTTGTGCTCTTGTTCTTCATGTACGTGTGAAAGTAAGTCCATGCGCTTACAGAATCCTGGTTCTTGCTTAGTAACTGTGCTGGCGAGGATGGAGATTGCATGAGCTCAATAACAGGGAGTTTTTCTCAACAAAGCTGACCTCCTTTGTGCCCAAGTGACCCTCCCAAAAAAAGAGGCTAATGCTGAGCCAATTTTTCATTTTCCAATGAACCAGCCACATAATCGAAGACTGATTGTGCCTGATATTGCCCTTCACGAAAGGAGTGAGTGATTTGTTCTCACAGTTGCAGACTGACCATTGCTTTCTGCAACACTTCTCTGCCAACGCCACCATTTGTACATTTACAGAATGGCTTATTCTTTGCCATTTAGCCAATACAAGATTGTGTCTAAAAAATTTATTTTTTTTACCACTAACAAAGAATGCCAGAGATCATGCCACCGAATCTACTGATCTTACTAATTTCTTGAAAGATTTTATTTATTTATTTATGTTTTAGAGAGAGAGGAAGGGAGGAAATAAGAGAGGGAGAAAAACATCCATCAGTTGCCTCTTATACATGTCTCAACTGGGGATTGGGCCTGCAACCCAGGCATATGCCTTGACTGGGAACTGAACTGATGACCTCTCACTTTTGGGGTGATGCTCAACCAACTGAGCCATGTTGGTCAGGGCTTTACTAATCTTACTTTGAGCCCATACTCAAAATCAGTGGACCTGATAGAATGGGGGAAATGGACAACTGGTGATTCAATTGCAGTGCCATCTGAGAAAGGGAAAAAAACAACAAAAATTTGAGGTCCTGTCCTATAAATTGTGGGATGGCTTAAAATAATAGACCATAAATGGTGTTGTTTCTCCATACTTATTACATAACTTGATGGAGACAGGAGTATCCCCTTACCTAATGATCTATTCATAATCATTTTCTTTCTACCCATACATATGGGCTCAGTCCTAGTACCCAAGAGAGATGTTTATACAAAATATGATTGTCCTGGTTCCCTTTAACTGGAAGATGAAATTGCCACCTGGCCATTTTGAACTCCTCTTCTACTGAACTAAGGAGTGAAATACACAATTTGTAAACTGTGGTGATTTATCTAAATGACCAAGGGAAAATATTGCAAAAAGCAGAGAAGAATGACCTGGGAACTTTAGCCTAAGGGACTTCTTTGTATTCCCATGTTCAAAAATAATGCCATTTGGAAACTAGGAAGACTGAATAAGGTCAAGACCAACATAGATATTGATCCTTTGGGAGTAAAGAACCTTAATCATAAGAATCACTGGATAGTGTAAAGGAAATAAGAAATTAGATAGTGGAAGAAGACAACTATGGTTACTAACTTTATCTTGTGATTGGCTAAAGAGATAGGGATAGTCGCTATATCCTTTGCCAAATGATTAGATTTTCCTTCTTTTTTTAAATCTCATAAGGGTAATGCTGTAATTTAGGATACATGGACGGTATGATTAAGTTGACATCACCCTATGATGACTTTGACAGGTGGGTTTTTGTGATTTGATCCTTATTGGGCAAGAATGGATGTTGAGTTTCAAAATGTGTGCAGTATTGACTAATCTCCATTTGTCACTCCCTTTTTCCTGTAGACCTATTTTCTGCTATATTCTTTTGTCTGCTTATTCTGAGTAGACCCCTCTGGATTACACTTTTTGGGCTTACTTGTCTTCAGGCTTCAGGTTGGATTCAGGCAATGGAAGGCAGAGCAATAGATTGTAGAATAAGAGGAAAGAGTGGCAAGGGTATTTCTTCCCTACCCCCTTCCTCAATTCTGGTAGTGGTTGGCAACAGAAGCCATAATTCTGCTAGTGGCTGCCTCTTTCTGCTAGAGATAGGTTCCGTTGAGCATTCCCACTATTTCCATCTAGCTCACACTTAGAAACACTCTTCCTTTGGCCACTGAGGCCTGTTGGTGGTCATAGGTCCCTGCTGTTGTTAGTATTACAAGTAGGAGTGGGGATCTTGAGGTATCTAAGAAAAAAGAATTTCCTGAGACCCTCATGGGAGAATGTGGCTCTGAGGTATGGTTTATTGATGATGTACAATTAAGGTAGTTCACCTCTTGACTTCCCAGTGTCCCATCACAATCTGTCTCACCATGGAAATATTACAATCTTGTCTTTAGTAGGGCCAGAATGAAGTCCACTGCCCAGAGTTTATGCTCCATATTAAAATACTGTTCAGTCTGGTATCTGGCTAGCTTGGCATGTGTTTCCAGCTATAGTCCATTTCAGGCTCCCTCTTCCTGGACCCTGGCTGTGGGGGTGCATGGCCATGAGACACAGGGCTGCTAGGGCCACATGGCCATGGAGAGAGATTGAATGAAGGCAGGGGGCAAGTACCGGTCACCAGGTCAAAAGAATGTTTTTTGTTCCTCTGTGATTATATAAGCTTGGGCTTGGGACAGACCAGGTATTTTCTCAAAATGACAATCAACTTCCCAAATTTTCGTGGGCATGGGTTGGATCCAAGTCCCAAATACTTCCTTCTTTTCCCAGGCTAGACTGACAGGTCTCTTTGGACCAGAACCTCCCTCTGCACCATTTTGACTCCTATTGTACATGTGCCTGCCTTCCCCTGCTCCCACCTGGCAATCTGGTACTTAAGTGGGGAAGGGAATAATGATATAATCCCCTTGAGTGTGAAGCTGCAGCTTCCTGGCTGAGCAAATGAACAGGCTTATGCCTCCCAGCTTTTAAGCACAATGTCTAGTTCTCTTTGTTCTCTTTCCTTAACATCTGCCTAAACATCGACAGTAACGGTAGTCCCTGGGTTCTGTGACTTCTCTAGCTGGTAATTTTAAACATTCCCACAGCCTTCATTAAAGTCTCTTAGTGATCCCGGTGAACCAAACTGATGTACTGACCTATAAATAAGGGAATCTCTATCAATAAAGTGACTTTAACAAACTTTCCCCCCAGAAATGTTGATTGAAATTAATATTAGAGATTAAATTTTTATAAAGATCTATGTACAATAGATGGAAGAGTGATGGTGGTAATCCTGATGTTGCTCCTGGAAAAGCATTTGTCTGCCTTCTCATACTCAACCTCCGGGGCAAGCTCTTGAAGCACATCCAAGGGAAAATTTTAAATTTTCAGAAGTGGATGCTGGTTTGAGGTCATGCACGGGTAGATTTTATAGTAATACTAGAATTATTGCTGCAGTCTACAGGTTTAACATAAATCCTGTGCTAGCACAAAGGTTGCCTGGGCTACTCCCCTGTGCCACAATGCCCTTGTTGTTACATGAAAAACGCAATAGATTCTAACATGTAAACTTGTGGTGAAGATTAGATATGATTATGATGCGTGCAGAATATTCAGGACAATGTTTGGCTCTTCATAAATGATCATTAAATAGGAGCTACTGTTATTCTACACATTTACCTGCATTTTATAGAGAAAGGAACAGCTGTATGTACATCATTCCCCATCCAGCCCAATCCTCAAACACCTAGGAAACGCCTGTACGTCACTGTGCATGGCAGTGGCCACAACGAGTTTCCCAATGTGACTTTTCAGCTACAGTCTAATGTAGGGCTCTTCTATTTATCTTGCACTGTAAAAACTTCTAATTATGAGTCTCATACCACTGGAGAGTATCAGTTGCAATATAAGCATCTAACTGTCACAGAGCTTAGTTTATGATTATAGCACATTTTCCTTTAACTTTCTTTAATGTTTTCTCAGTAGACTTTCTCATACGATTAACATTAATTTTCTTTCTCCTTCATTTCCTGAGATAACATCATCATTGAAATTAAACCTTAAAGCAACATATTTAATTGAAATTTCAGTAACTGACGGTACTAAATATTTCTATAAAAGAGAAATTATTTCAAACACATTTTACCCACATTCATATGATGTCTTCTTTTTACCTTGTATTTCAAGTGAAAATTAAACAGGGAAATCCATTACCTCAACATGAAAAATTCATTGTAATTTGGCATTATGTTTCACTGAATTTGAATCCCAGGGCCTGTTCACAAACAAAAGAGTTCAGATAGAAAAAGATATTTGAAACAAAGGACCCTTGTCAAATAAGCATGGGAAAGTTGATTTCTCCTAAAGACTTTTGTAAAGGATGACAATTAATGCCTACCCTCAAGCCTTAGCAGCATGGAGGTAACAAGGGCACTTCAAAACAGTTTGAAAAGATTGTATATTTCATGTTAGGGAACAATTGAAAAGTCAGTAATACCTCAACCATTGGAAATGGAAATGGTGAAATCTAAATTTGTCTCTAGAAAAGCAAGTAAACTAATTAATCTTAAATATGGGCATTATAATGCTGTTTCCTTGGGCAGACTGGTGAAATCTAGCCTGTGTTGACATAGCAATAAAGCAGGCCAAATCAAAGGTTGGTTTATTCTAGCTTTTGTTTCCATCACTTAGTTTAGGATCATCAGGTAGAGGAATGATTTCCAAACTAGACCAAAATTACACAGACATTATTGCTAAGTTAAAATAAAGATAAAATGATTCCATCGATACCTGCCATTGTTGGGAAACTTCATTAAAGGGATTGCTTAATGGAAGGGGAACTCATCAGTGGAATAAACAGACTAAAAAGACATAGATAACTGGATTATTTTCATATTTGGCAGATGTCACATATCATTGAGAATAGTTCATTTGAGGCAACTTTAATTCACAACATAAAGCAATAAATGTCGGATGCCTTCAGGACTGCACAATGGACAGATATTACAACTCCAGTTAGATGTCCTATTGCATTTTATGATGCCACTGGATCACTTCAGCCTAACATACTCAATACTTTCCAGTTTTCTGAATTTTTAATTTGCAACTTTGGAAAAAGTCACTGGGCCATCAAGTTAAGACTCAGCGGAGAAAATTGTTTGAACTTGCACCCTTCCGTAAGAAACAGATTTAGGTAGACAGGGGGTCTGACTTACCAAATGAGCTATTATTATTTTGATCTCAATTACCAGAAGTATAATAGGGTAGTATGATGAATGGTTCTCTTGTTTTCTTGGAGTTTTGGCAGAAGGCATAAAGGATGAGAATACTAAAATCGCTGCCAGATTACCTACCCAAGACATACGTAGAGAATGAGAAATCAATTATGAGACCCTTATACTCAACATCCATCTTTGGGACATATAATACAAATAATTTGTTAGAAGGCTGAAGAAGTTACTAGTGAGGATCTTTTTGGAAATGGTTGTCAGAGTGTTGTTCACCAATCCTCAACATGTCCCTGTTTTCCAAAGTGGCAACCTTAATAACGTACACATGTGTTTGGTTTTATTTTCTCTCTCTTATTCTTCTTGAATCTTCTGTTTGCTGGAATCACTTACTATTGATTATTCCCATAAGGGGGCATAGCATTTCTTGTTATTCATTTAAGTCTTTTCAAGTTGTTTTTTAAAATGGTATCGATGTCTTATATGTTTTACAAACCCCTCAAATTTATTTCTATGTATTTATGTTTGAGGTTTTACTATATTCACAGTATTGCTTTACTATAAAGCTACAATCATCATGACAGTGTGGTATTGGTGAAAAAAACAGACAAATGCATCAATGGAACAGAGTAGAGAGCCCAGCACACAACACCAACACACAATCTATACAAGAATAATTGGTAAACTGGACTTCGTTTAAATTAAAAACTTCTGCTCAGTAAAAGATAACAAGTCAATTAGAGGATAAGCCACTAACTGGGAGAAAATATTTTTAAAAAATACATTTGATAAAGGACTGTTGTCCAAAATATATGAAGAACACTTAAAATTCAACAGTAAGAAAATCAAACAGCCTGATTAAAAATTAAGTCAAAGACCTTAACAGTACCTTGACAAACAAGACATATAGGTGACCAATAAGCATATAATAAGGTCCTTCACATGTTGTGTCATCAGGGAAATGCAAATAAAAATGAGACATCACTACACATGTATGAAAATGGCCACATGTATGAAAATTGACAACGCCAAGTACTGGTGAGGATGTGCATTAGTGGGTATTCTTCATCTATTGCTGAAAGGAATGCAAACAGTACAGCAATTTCGGAACATAAGTTGGCAGGCTATCACAAAACTAAACCTAACTTAGCATGTGATCCAGCAATTATGCTCTTTGATGATTATCCCAAAGACTTGAAAACTTATGTCTATACAAAAACCTGCACATGGATATTTATTGCAACTTTATTCGTAACTACCAAGACTTGTAAGCAATCCAGATATCCTTCGGTATGTGAATGAACCAATTCAATGTGAGTCTTCAGATAATGCAATATTATTTAGCACTAAAAAATGATCTATCAAGCCATGAAAAGACATGGAGGAATCTTAAACGCATAAGGTGAAAGAAATCGATCTGGAAAGGTTGCATACTGTATGATGTCAGCTACATGATATCCTTGAAAAAGCAGCACTCTGGAGACAGTAAAGAGATCAGTGGTTAACAGGCATAGGGTGAGAAGGGGGAGGATGAATAGGCGGGTCACATAGGAGTTTCAGGGCAGTGAAATACACTGTCCAATACCATAGTGATGGATGCATGTCACTATACAGTTGTCCAAATTCACAGGCCATTTACATGTTTATCTAGAGAATTGTCTTCATTAAGATCTCTATTGCCTTGCCAATACTTAAATCTTCTGGGACTGTCACTAGTAAATAAAGCTATTATTATACTTCTGATTCACACATATAAGAAAGCTTTATAAATGTAAACACTAAGATAGGAGTTAAGCATAAAGGTATAAAACTCTAACATAATTTTTTTTCCCCTCAGAGACCCTGGTTAATATTGCAACTCATGTGCACTCACTCTGTGCAGAAAATTAGATGGTAGTTGAAAAGGAGTTATAATACAAAGCTAAGAAAGAAGCTTATGAAGTGAAAAGCGTCTGGAGCCACAGAAAGTTTAATATAATGGGAGATCTTAGAGCTGCTTCAGGCCACCAACTATACTTTGCTAGTGAGGAAGCCTGGAGAGATTAAATGGCTCACTTCAGATAATGACGCATGACACTGGAGTTTCCAAAGCCATGCCCTGTGTACCTTTCACCTGAGTGGCAAAAGAGCCCTGGCCTCTGGCTCCGTCAGTCTGGCCTTTGAACGCTCTCATTTCTATGCTTCTCAGAGATGTGACTTTCAGAGGAAGACGTCTCACTGGACAGTCTAATTAGGAGAATCAATCTTAACAGCGCTTTGTAAAGTGGATGTGGCGTTTTTCAGGATTGAACGGCCTTGAGATTCCTGTCTCGTGCCTGGAGTCAGCCCCATTTAAACATACGGACGTTGACATAAACATTTGGATGTGAGATACTCTTTTCGTTTGGGGGTCTCGTCTTGTGTCTACCAACATTTCTTCGTAATTAAGGAGTGAGCGAAAATCCACAGCATCTACAAAAGTGTTGTTCATTCATCATCTCTAGAAGCCCTGCCCCACATGGGGCAGCCGAGCTCCTGGCAGATGAGATGCATGCCTGCCTTCTGCCTCCAGCTCCCACGGAGGGCTTCTCTCCATTAGAACCACAATATCTCATCTGAAGCTTGTCATTGTCTTTTCATAGACCATTTTTGGGTAGAGGGAGGGAAAATGTTGAAAGTCATTACTCCCTTTAACTACCTTTGTTACTATGACTATATCCAGAAAATAAAACTTATACATTGTGCCTTTGGTAGGGAAATCTGGTAGCAAAACATCATTAGTTGAGAGATAGAAACTTTACGAAGGGCAGTTTTTAGTGATCTTCATAAGAAAGCTGTAAAAAAGTATATAGTTTTATTATTGCTCCATAGTTTTTACATCTCGGCTTTACTCACAAGGCGACATATCTAATATTTGAGTTAGCTTTCAGACCAGATTTAATTTGATGGCCTCACGCAAATAACTTACACAGGCATTTGTTTTACGATCTTAAAAGTCAGGGGAACCATCTTGATCTGCAGCAAAGGACTTGCTTACATTAGGGGGCAATTTGATGTGTAGATAAGAGCCGGTCTATGGAGTCAGAATATCTTATTTCGGAGCTTTGTATCCCCGCCGTTTGGTTGGAAGTGATACTTAACTTCTTCTCTATTCTTTAATTTTACTCATTTGTAAAAGGATTAGCCATGGTGACAGCCTACTGGGGCTGTGAGGATTACATGAAACGACAGATAAAAAGTAATTTAATACAGCATGTACCACCAACAAAGCACTCGGTAGTTTTGTTAACTACCTGTGAATGTCGCTATGACTCCTCAGCACATGTTTTTGTGGAAGAGAGAGAACTATTACTTCCAGGGACAAGAGTACCTTCCTATGGAATGGCATATCCTACGGTCACTCAGTGTTTTTGTTTGTCAGGGTGTCTGTTGTTTGACATTGTGTTTGTTTTACCAATTGTTTGCAGACAGCATCTTGTGAGCCAGGTGTTGTGGGAGGCCCTGAAAAACAGAGAGAGGAAGGGTTTGTTTGTGGGCCTGAGGGTACTCAGCGAAAGGGTTTTAAAATTCTCCTCAAACTGCTTTACAGTAGAGTCTTCTTGGTATCCAGGTGTACTTTTTTTTCCCACTGTAAAACATAAAAACCTTCCCAGAGTTCTATAAAAATGCATTATCTTACCTTCTTAACGTAAAAGCAAGTTCACTTCAGTTGTCAGCTTTAATATTAAAAGAGGGCATCTCTGCTTATCAAAACTGAAAAGTCATACTGCTCTTAAATAAATAACTGTCCATCACAGCGTATCTTGCTGCAATCTGATTACATCTTATTCTCTGAGGATCAAAGACTTCGAAATTGCAATTTAAAAGTCAGAGATTTTTATCCTGCAGCATGACTGACTATGACATTTTTAAGCAACTTTTGTTCAAACATTTCAGAAGGCATACACTTTTAGAGTAATTTCTGACTACTGCAATAAAATTAGGAAGTTATCATTTTAATGGCGTGTGTGAAAAGTCACATTAGAAACTCATAAATTTTGAATTCTATTTTCTCTAAACTGCAATACGAATTAAGGCACACAATTTTGTACTTGTTTACTTCTCTGTTTAATTTATTGTTTGCAAACATTTTCTTAGTGACCTTAAGCAAATATTTTATATATATAGCAATATACACTCCTTAGTAAAATCACCATCTCCTGTATTCTGGAGAATTCCTGTCACTCCACATTGTCACCAACACCTGGTGCCATTAGTCTTCTGGATCCTGGCCACTGTGATGTGTATGCAGTGACACCTCCCCATTGTCTTAATTTGCAGTTCCCTGGCGACATATGATGTGGGACCTTTTTTATATTTTTGTATGGTTATCTGTGATCTGTATATCTTCCTGCTGAAGTGTCTGCTTAAGTCATTGGATTATCTTTCAATCAGGCTGTTCATCTTAGTGTTCGGTTTCAAGAATTTCTTGCCTGTTTTGGACTATGGGCCTTTCTCAGATATTCCTTTTGCAAATATTTTTCTGTTGGTCTGTAGCCTTTCCTCTCGTTCTTGGGACATGGTCTTTCCTAGAGCAAAAGTTTTTAATTTTGTTGAAGTCCACCTGATTAATTATTTCTTATATAGGTTGTCCCTTCGTGTTGTATCTCGCTGGTCAGCACTGTACGTAACATCACCTCGGTTTCTTTTATGTTAGTGGTTAGGAGTTCTATTGTCTCTTGTCTGACTTCTCTTCCATATCTGAGTCTGGTCCTAATGCTTGCTCTGTGTCTTCAAACTGTGTACTTTGCCTTTTAGTATGCTTTGTAATTTTTATTGAAAACCAAACATGATGTACTAGGTGAAAGAAACTGCAGTACATTAGCCCTTAGAGATGGTTGTGGGGTGTGAGGGGAGGGGAAGCTATACATCCTATGAAGAGGCCTTAGTCTTTCAGCAAGCTTTCCTTCCAGACTGTGAACTCCATACGTACGTCTAAGACCCCACCCCTCCGGAAGGGATGGGAGGATGGGATGGCTGAAGCGTGCTGGAGTTGGGTATTTCCCTTTTCCCAGGTCGGTTAGGTTCTGATAAAACACCCAATAGTTAGACACTAGTTAATATTTCTCTTGAGGGCAGACTCTTTTTTTGCTATAACAGATTTTTTTTAAAATAATAATTATTTTCCCCTCTTTTTGGAAGCCCAAGGAGAATCTTCTCCAACATTTACTCTGAGATTGTGGTAGAGCCTCTGGGGGTAAAAATCACAAAAGTTTGGACTCCCTGGAGTTTTTATCTCTCTTACATGTACATACTGAGCTACCAGCAATTCCTCCATTACAGCCTAGAT